>JABUOV010000082.1:0-136003 GCA_025617405.1 Perca schrenkii
CGTGCAGTACACGCGGCACGCGTAGCACGCGAGACACGTGCGGCACGCATAGCACGCGTAACACGCATAGCACGCGAGGCACGTGCAGCACGCAATGTCCCCCAAGTGGAAGAGATGGAAGACAAAAAAAACACAGAAATGGAAGAAGTGGAAGAAGTGGAAGAAGTTGAAGAAGAAGACAAAGAAGAAGAAGAAGAAGAAGAAGAAGAAGAAGAAAAAGATGTTGATGATGACCAGAGCGACTCTGACGAGGAAGACGAATGTTCATCCGGCGGGTGTTCGTCAGAAGACGACCGAGATGAACCAGGACAAGAACAAGAACAAGGACAAGAACGAGGAGCAGACATAGCTGCAGCAGCCCAAGAGGGTGTACGGCAACGGGAAGAAGCAGAAGCAGAAGAAGAAGCAGAAGCAGAAGAAGCAGAGGAAGAAGGGCAAGACGATGGGCAAGACGATGGGCAGGATGAGCAGGACGAGGAGGAGATCAAAAGGTTTGTGTCGAGAAACGGCGAAATCCTCGAAGACGTATCATCCCAGTCGCCCTCGACCACATTTCCGTGTCACAGGACAAGAAGGAGAAGGAGAAGGAGAACAAGACGGAGACCAAGACCAAGACCAAGACCTAGACCTAGACCACAGATGCGCTAACGCTCCAGAGAGTCCGTGGTATTTCTCCAAAACAGCGGCCCTGGCCTTCGGGTCTCTGAGACCCATACGTTATTCCGTGGTATTTCCCAGCTACCGCAGATCTGGCCTTCGGGTCTCTGAGACCCATACGTTATTCCGTCGTATTTCTCCGCTACCGCGGCCCTGGCCTTCGGGTCTCTGAGACCCATACGTTATTCCGTGGTATTTCCCTGCTACCGCGGCCCTGGCCTTCGGGTCTCTGAGACCCATACGTTATTCCGTGGTATTTCCCCAATACAGCGGCTCTGGCTTGTAGTAGTAACACAGAAAGGGTAGGGAAAGGGGAAAGAAACACACCTTGTTCTCGTCCTACTAAACACTTTTATTATACACACACACACACTGTTGACATTTATCTTCTCATTTATGTCATCTTTGCTTCGCCTTGTTCTTCTTCTTCTCCTTCGTTTGGACGTTTGTCAGCTCTGTCCAAAGAAAAAGGACCGCAAGACACACACCGTGTGCGGTGGCTGCCAGAGATACGTCTGTGGGAGCTGCACACAGCCCTACTGTGCGGACTGCGTGAGACAGTAGCCTCTTGGCCCGCGTGGCGGTTTGAGCTTTGTCTTTGCCTTTACGCTGCACAAAGGGTCCCTGGGACCCGAAGGACAGAGGCCGCGAGGATAGTAGCAAATGCATAGAGTCACAATAAGCGAGGGTCCCTGGGACCCGAAGGACAGAGGCCGCGGGGCTAATACAAAAGGTGAATACACTAAACAAGTTCCCGTAACACGAAGGACAATACAAGGGTTAACCCTTGTGTTGTCCTTCGGGTCTCTGTGACCCTGGCCAGTGTTCAGTGTTATTTCCCCAATACAGCGGCCCTGGCCTTCGGGTCTCTGTGACCCATACGTTATTACGTGGTATTTCCCTGCTACCGTGGCTCTGGCCTTCGGGTCTCTGAGACCCATACGTTATTCCGTGGTATTTCCCTGCTACCGCAGATCTGGCCTTCGGGTCTCTGAGACCCATACGTTATTCCGTGGTATTTCCCTGCTACCGCGGCTCTGGCCTTCGGGTCTCTGAGACCCATACGTTATTCCGTGGTATTTCCCTGCTACCGCGGCTCTGGCCTTCGGGTCTCTGAGACCCATACGTTATTCCGTGGTATTTCCCTGCTACCGCGGCTCTGGCCTTCGGGTCTCTGAGACCCATACGTTATTCCGTGGTATTTCTCCAAAACAGCGGCCCTGGCCTTCGGGTCTCTGAGACCCATACGTTATTCCGTGGTATTTCCCTGCTACCGCGGCTCTGGCCTTCGGGTCTCTGAGACCCATACGTTATTCCGTGGTATTTCCCTGCTACCGCGGCTCTGGCCTTCGGGTCTCTGAGACCCATACGTTATTCCGTGGTATTTCTCCAAAACAGCGGCCCTGGCCTTCGGGTCTCTGAGACCCATACGTTATTCCGTGGTATTTCCCTGCTACCGTGGCTCTGGCCTTCGGGTCTCTGAGACCCATACGTTATTCCGTGGTATTTCCCTGCTACCGCGGATCTGGCCTTCGGGTCTCTGAGACCCATACGTTATTCCGTGATATTTCTCCGCTACCGCGGCTCTGGCCTTCGGGTCTCTGAGACCCATACGTTATTCCGTGGTATTTCCCTGCTACCGCAGATCTGGCCTTCGGGTCTCTGAGACCCATACGTTATTCCGTCGTATTTCTCCGCTACCGCGGCTCTGGCCTTCGGGTCTCTGAGACCCATACGTTATTCCGTGGTATTTCCCTGCTACCGCGGCTCTGGCCTTCGGGTCTCTGAGACCCATACGTTATTCCGTGGTATTTCCCCAATACAGCGGCTCTGGCTTGTAGTAGTAACACAGAAAGGGTAGGGAAAGGGGAAAGAAACACACCTTGTTCTCGTCCTACTAAACACTTTGCATTATACACACACACACACTGTTGACATTTATCTTCTCATTTATGTCATCTTTGCTTCGCCTTGTTCTTCTTCTTCTCCTTCGTTTGGACGCTTTGTCAGCTCTGTCCAAAGAAAAAGGACCGCAAGACACACACCGTGTGCGGTGGCTGCCAGAGATACGTCTGTGGGAGCTGCACACAGCCCTACTGTGCGGACTGCGTGAGACAGTAGCCTCTTGGCCCGCGCGGCGGTTTGAGCTTTGTCTTTGCCTTTACGCTGCACAAAGGGTCCCTGGGACCCGAAGGACAGAGGCCGCGAGGCTAGTAGCAAATGCATAGAGTCACAATAAGCGAGGGTCCCTGGGACCCGAAGGACAGAGGCCGCGGGGCTAATACAAAAGGTGAATACACTAAACAAGTTCCCGTAACACGAAGGACAATACAAGGGTTAACCCTTGTGTTGTCCTTCGGGTCTCTGTGACCCTGGCCAGTGTTCAGTGTTATTTCCAATACAGCGGCCCTGGCCTTCGGGTCTCTGTGACCCATACGTTATTCCGTGGTATTTCCCTGCTACCGCGGCTCTGGCCTTCGGGTCTCTGAGACCCATACGTTATTCCGTGGTATTTCCCTGCTACCGCAGATCTGGCCTTCGGGTCTCTGAGACCCATACGTTATTCCGTGGTATTTCCCTGCTACCGCGGCTCTGGCCTTCGGGTCTCTGAGACCCATACGTTATTCCGTGGTATTTCCCTGCTACCGCGGCTCTGGCCTTCGGGTCTCTGAGACCCATACGTTATTCCGTGGTATTTCCCTGCTACCGCGGCTCTGGCCTTCGGGTCTCTGAGACCCATACGTTATTCCGTGGTATTTCTCCAAAACAGCGGCCCTGGCCTTCGGGTCTCTGAGACCCATACGTTATTCCGTGGTATTTCCCTGCTACCGTGGCTCTGGCCTTCGGGTCTCTGAGACCCATACGTTATTCCGTGGTATTTCCCTGCTACCGCGGATCTGGCCTTCGGGTCTCTGAGACCCATACGTTATTCCGTGGTATTTCTCCGCTACCGCGGCTCTGGCCTTCGGGTCTCTGAGACCCATACGTTATTCCGTGGTATTTCCCAGCTACCGCAGCTCTGGCCTTCGGGTCTCTGAGACCCATACGTTATTCCGTGGTATTTCTCTGCTACCGCGGCCCTGGCCTTCGGGTCTCTGAGACCCATACGTTATTCCGTGGTATTTCCCTGCTACCGCGGCCCTGGCCTTCGGGTCTCTGAGACCCATACGTTATTCCGTGGTATTTCCCCAATACAGCGGCTCTGGCTTGTAGTAGTAACACAGAAAGGGTAGGGAAAGGGGAAAGAAACACACCTTGTTCTTGTCCTACTAAACACTTTCATTATACACACACACACACTGTTGACATTTATCTTCTCATTTATGTCATCTTTGCTTCGCCTTGTTCTTCTTCTTCTCCTTCGTTTGGACCTCTGTACACTTTGTACTCGGTTCAGCAGCCGGCATGGCCCGCTGCGTGACTCTAAATTTGGAGCTGCATCGTTTTCTCATAGGGGGCGGGTCCAACCATCAACAATATAAAAGGAAGTCTCTGCTGAGTTCAATGATACCTCACACAAGGGTCTATCTTAAACGGTTAAAATTTTAAGAAAGGGGGCGTGGCTTAAACATAGGGGACGGGCCAAACCATCACCAATGAAGAAGGAAGTCTCTGCTGAGTTCATTGATACCTCACACAAGGGTATACCTTAAACGGTTCAAATTGTATGAAAGGGGGCGGGGCTTAAGCATAGGGTGCGGGTCAAACCATCACCAATTCAAAATGAAGTCTCTGCTGAGTTCAATGATACCTCACATGAGACTCTACCTTACACGGTTCAAATGTTATGAAAGGGGGCGTGGCCTGAGTAAGTGGCCGTGGTCTTATTATAGGGCTGGCTCAGTATCACATGTAGACCACACATTATAAGTTTCATGTAAATCGGATGATGTTTGTCATATAAGGCAGATTTCCTGTGGCCAGGGGGGCGCTATGACCAAAAGTCAATTTTGGCCTGTAGGTGTCCTCAGGCCTGGACCCTTGTCCATCGTGACAAATTTCGGGCAGATACGACAACGTACACTCAAGTTACAACAACTTCTTTGTTCATCGCTAAACACTCAAAATGGCCGCCACGCCACGCCCACACCGTCTGACGAAAAGTTTTTCTTTTAATAAACTTTTTCATCGTTAAGGTGTTGGGATGGTACAGACCAAGTTTGAAGTCCATCGGATGAAATCTCTAGGAGGAGTTCGTTAAAGTATAGCACCTTGACTTTTAGGCCTACTTCCCTGTTGCCACTAGGGGGCGCTATGACTTTAAGTAAATATCGGCCTTTATTTGTCCTCAGGGTTGGACTCTTATGAATCCTGAAAAGTTTCGAGGTAATCGGACAACGTACACTCGAGTTACACCCACTTCCTGTTTCGGCGGCGAAACGCACAAAATGGCCGCCCCGCCACGGCCACGTCCTATGACGAAAAGTTTTTCTTTTAACAACTTTTCATCTTTAACATCTTAAGATGGCACAGACCGAGTTTGAAGTTGATCGGATGAAATCTCTAGGAGGAGTTCGTTAAAGTACGACATGTGGAAATGGCCAAAATCGCACTAATTTCGAACTTTGAAATCAAAATGGCGGACTTCCTGTTGGGTTTAGGTTATGGCTCTAATGAGGTTTGTTGTACATCTTGACATGATACATATGTGTACCAAGTTTCGTGAGTCTACGTTAAACGCACTGCAGGGGCTCAATTTTCTTAACTTTCTAGGGGGCGCTAGCGAGCCATTTTTTGTGCGCCTATTCCCGAAAACCCTTAAAATACGTAAATTTTCACGAGACTTGATGCGACCGCCAAACTTGGTGAGTTTTTGAATATGTTTAGCCCCTCAAAAAGGCAATTCATTTGAAGGGGAAAATAATAGAAAGAAAAATAATAATAATTCCTTCAGTTTCAATAGGGCATTCGCCGCTGTCGGCGCGGGCCCTAATAATTCCTTCAGTTTCAATAGGGCCTTCGCCGCTGTCGGCGCTCGGGCCCTAATTAAAGCTGCGGCAGCGATGGACGGGCCCTCGCGCCTCTGCGCGCGTCGGGGGTTACCGGCGGACGCCGCTCCTTGCGACCGTGCATTTGCGTGCCACTCAGAAGCCGCGAACCGTCACCAATGAAAAGGGAACTCCCCGCCGAGTTCAACGATAGCTCACACAAGACTCTACGTCATACGGTTCATTAGCTGTGAAAGGGGGGCGTGGCTAAAGCATAGGGGGCGGGTCCAACCATCACCAATTAAAAAATGAAGCCTCTGCTGAGTTCAATGATACCTCACACAAGGCTCTACCTTAAACGGTTCAAATGTTTATGAAAGGGGGCGTGGCTTAAACATAGGGGACGGGCCAAACCATCACCAATGAAGAAGGAAGTCTCTGCTGAGTTCATTGATACCTCACACAAGGGTATACCTTAAACGGTTCAAATTGTATGAAAGGGGGCGGGGCTTAAGCATAGGGGGCGGGTCAAACCATCACCAATTCAAAATGAAGTCTCTGCTGAGTTCAATGATACCTCACATGAGACTCTACCTTACACGGTTCAAATGTTATGAAAGGGGGCGTGGCCTGAGTAAGTGGGCGTGGTCTTATTATAGGGCTGGCTCAGTATCACATGTAGACCACACATTATAAGTTTCATGTAAATCGGATGATGTTTGTCATATAAGGCAGATTTCCTGTGGCCAGGGGGGGCGCTATGACCAAAAGTCAATTTTGGCCTGTAGGTGTCCTCAGGCCTGGACCCTTGTCCATCGTGACAAATTTCGGGCAGATACGACAACGTACACTCAAGTTACAACAACTTCTTTGTTCATCGCTAAACACTCAAAATGGCCGCCACGCCACACCCACACCGTCTGACGAAAAGTTTTTCTTTTAATAAATTTTCATCATTAAGGTGTTGGGATGGTACAGACCAAGTTTGAAGTCCATCGGATGAAATCTCTAGGAGGAGTTCATTAAAGTATAGCACCTTGACTTTTAGGCCTACTCCCTGTTGCCACTAGGGGGCGCTATGACTTTAAGTAAATATCGGCCTTTATTTGTCCTCAGGGTCGGACTCTTATGAATCCTGAAAAGTTTCGAGGTAATCAGACAACGTACACTCGAGTTACACCCACTTCCTGTTTCGGCGGCGAAACGCACAAAATGGCTGCCCCGCCACGGCCACGTCCTATGACAAAAAGTTTTTCTTTTAACAACTTTTCATTTTTAACATCTTAAGATGGCACACACCGAGTTTGAAGTTGATCGGATGAAATCTCTAGGAGGAGTTCGTTAAAGTACGACATGTGGAAATGGCCAAAATCGCACTAATTTCGAACTTTGAAATCAAAATGGCGGACTTCCTGTTGGGTTTAGGGTATGGCTCTAATGAGGTTTGTTGTACATCTTGACATGATACATATGTGTACCAAGTTTCGTGAGTCTACGTTAAACGCACTGCAGGGGCTCAATTTTCTTAACTTTCTAGGGGGCGCTAGCGAGCCATTTTTGTGCGCCTATTCCCGAAACCCTTAAAATACGTAAATTTTCACGAGACTTTATGCGACCGCCAAACTTGGTGAGTTTTTGAATATGTTTAGCCCCTCAAAAAGGCAATTCATTTGAAGGGAAAATAATAGAAAGAAAAATAATAATAATTCCTTCAGTTTCAATAGGGCATTCGCCGCTGTCGGCGCTCGGGCCCTAATAATTCCTTCAGTTTCAATAGGGCCTTCGCCGCTGTCGGCGCTCGGGCCCTAATTAAAGCTGCGAGCAGCGATGGACGGGCCCTCGCGCCTCTGCGCGCGTCGGGGTTACCGGCGGACGCCGCTCCTTGCGACCGTGCATTTGCGTGCCACTCAGAAGCCGCGAACCGTCACCAATGAAAAGGGAACTCCCCGCCGAGTTCAACGATAGCTCACACAAGACTCTACGTCATACGGTTCATTAGCTGTGAAAGGGGGCGTGGCTAAATCATAGGGGGCGGGTCCAACCATCACCAATTAAAAATGAAGCCTCTGCTGAGATGAATGATACTCTGCTGAGTTCAATGACACCTCACACAAGACTCTACCTTAAACGGTTCAAATGTTATGAAAGGGGGCGTGGCCTGAGTAAGTGGGCGTGGTCATATTATAGGGGCTGGCTCAGTATCACATGTAGACCACACATTATAAGTTTCATGTAAATCGGATGATGTCTGTCATATAAGGCAGATTTCCTGTGGCCAGGTCAATTTTGGCCTGTAGGGGTCGTCAGGCCTGGACCCTTGTCCATCGTGAGAAATTTCGGGCAGATACGACAACGTACACTCAAGTTACAGCAATTTCTTTGTTCATCGCTAAAAACTCAAAATGGCCGCCACGCCACGCCCACACCGTCTGACGAAAAGTTTTTTCTTTCAATAACTTTTCATCGTTAAGGTGTTGGGATGGTACAGACCAAGTTTGAAGTCCATCGGATGAAATCTCTAGGAGGAGTTCGTTAAAGTACGACAAAAGTTAACTTTCTAGGGGGCGCTAGCGAGCCATTTTTGTGTGCCTTTTCCCGAAACCCTTAAAATACGTAAATTTTCACCAGACTTGATGCGACTGCCAAATTTTGTGAGTTTTTGAATATATTAAGCCCCTCAAAAAGGCAATTCATTTGACGGGAAAATAATAGAAAGAAAAATAATTAAAGCTGCGAGCAGCGATGGACGGGCCCTCGCGCCTCTGCGCGCGTCGGGTTACCGGGCGGACGCCGCTCCTTGCGACCGTGCAACCGTCACCAACGAAAAGGGAACTCCCCGCTGAGTTCAACGATACCTCACACAAGACTCTACGTCATACGGTTCATTAGCTGTGAAAGGGGGCGTGGCCAAAGCATAGGGGGCGGGTCCAACCATCACCAATTAAAAATGAAGCCTCTGCTGAGAAGAATGATACCTCACACAAGACTCTACCTTAAATGGGTCAGCATGTATGAAAGGGGGCGTGGCTTAAACATAGGGGGCGGGCAAAACCATCACCAATCAAGAAGGAAGTCTCTGCTGAGTTCAATGATACCTCACACAAGGGTATACCTTAAACGGTTCAAATGTTATGAAAGGGGGCGTGGCTTATGCATAGGGGGCGGTCCAAACCATCACCAATAAAGAAGGAACTCTCTGCTGAGTTCATTGACACTTCACACAAGACTCTACCTTAAACGGTTCAAATGTTATGAAAGGGGGCGTGGCCTGAGTAAGTAGGCGTGGTCATATTATAGGGGGCGGCTCAGTATCACATGTAGACCACACATTATAAGTTTCATGTAAATCGGATGATGTTTGTCATATAAGGCAGATTTGCTGTTGCCAGCGGGGGGCGCTATGACCAAAAGTCAATTTTGGCCTGTAGGTGTCCTCAGGCATGGACCCTTGTCCATCCTGAGAAATTTCGGGCAGATACGACAACGTACACTCAAGTTACAGCAACTTCTTTGTTCATCGCTAAACACTCAAAATGGCCGCCACGCCACGCCCACACCGTCTGACGAAAAGTTTTTCTTTTAATAACCTTTCATCGTTAAGGTGTTGGGATGGTACAGACCAAGTTTGAAGTCCATCGGATGAAATCTCTAGGAGGAGTTCGTTAAAGTATAGCACCGGGGACTTTTAGGCCTACTTCCTGTTGCCACTAGGGGGCGCTATGACTTTAAGTAAATATCGGCCGTTATTTGTCCTCAGGGTTGGACTCTATTTAAGGTAGAGTCTTGTGTGAGGTATCATTCTTCTCAGCAGAGGCTTCATTTTTAATTGGTTTCGAGATAATCGGACAACGTACACTTGAGTTACACCCACTTCCTGTTTTGATGGTGAAAAGCACAAAATGGCCGCCCCGCCACGGCCACGCCCTATGACGAAAAGTTTTTCTTTTAACAACTTTTCATCTTTAACATCTTAAATGGCACAGACCGAGTTTGAAGTTGATCGGATGAAATCTCTAGGAGGAGTTCGTTAAAGTACGACATGTGGAAATGGCCAAAATCGCACTAATTTCGAACTTTGAAATCAAAATGGCGGACTTCCTGTTGGGTTTAGTGTATGTTGGGTCTAATGAAGTTTTTTGTACATCTTGACATGTTACATATGTGTACCAAGTTTCGTGAGTCTACGTTAAACACACTGCAGGGGCTCAATTTTCTTAACTTTCTAGGGGGCGGTAGCGAGCCATTTTTGTGCGCCCATTCCCGAAACCCTTAAAATACGTAAATTTTCACCAGACTTGATGCGACCGCCAAATTTGGTGAGTTTATGAATATATTTGCCCCTCAAAAAGGCAATTCATTCAAGAAAAATAATAATTAAAGCTGCGAGCAGCGATGGACGGGCCCTCGCGCCTCTGCGCGCGTCGGGGTTACCGGCGGACGCCGCTCCTTGCGACCGTGCATTTGCGCGGCGCTTGGACGCCGCAAACCGTCACAAACGAAAAGGGAACTCCCCGCCGAGTTCAACGATAGCTCACACAAGACTCTACGTCATACGGTTCATTAGCTGTGAAAGGGGGCGTGGCCAAAGCATAGTGTTTAGCGATGAACAAAGAAGTTGCTGTAACTTGAGTGTACGTTGTCGTATCTGCCCGAAATTTCTCACGATGGACAAGGGTCCAGGCCTGAGGACACCTACAGGCCAAAATTGACTTTTGGTCATAGCGCCCCCCGCTGGCAACAGCAAATCTGCCTTATATGACAAAAATCATCCAATTTGCATGAAACTCAGAATGTATGGTCTACATGTGATACTGAGCCGCCCCCTATAATATGACCACGCCTACTTACTCAGGCCACGCCCCCTTTCATAACATTTGAACCGTTTAAGGTAGAGTCTTGTGTGAAGTGTCAATGAACTCAGCAGAGAGTTCCTTCTTTATTGGTGATGGTTTGGACCGCCCCCTATGCATAAGCCACGCCCCCTTTCATAACATTTGAACCGTTTAAGGTATACCCTTGTGTGAGGTATAGGAGTTTTTTTATATGTTTAGCCCCTCAAAAAGGCAATTCATTTGACGGGAAAATAATAGAAAGAAAAATAATAATAATTCCTTCAGTTTCAATAGGGCCTTCGCCGCTGTCGGTGCTCGGGCCCTAATTAAAGCTGCGAGCAGCGATGGACGGGCCCTCGCGCCTCTGCGCGCGTCGGGGTTACCGGCGGACGCCGCTTCTTGCGACCGTGCATTTGCGCGCCACTCAGACGCCGCGAACCGTCAAGTTACAACAACTTCTTCGTTCATCGCTAAACACTCAAAATGGCCGCCACGCCACGCCCACACCGTCTGACGAAAAGTTATTCTTTTAATAACTTTTCATCGTTAAGGTGTTGGGATGGTACAGACCAAGTTTGAAGTCCATCGGATGAAATCTCTAGGAGGAGTTTGTTAAAGTATAGCACCTTGACTTTTAGGCATACTTCCTGTTGCCACTAGGGGGCGCTATGACTTTAAGTAAATATCGGCCTTTATTTGTCCTCAGGGTTGGACTCTTATGAATCCTGAAAAGTTTCGAGGTAATCGGACAACGTACACTCGAGTTACACCCACTTCCTGTTTCGGCGGCGAAACGCACGAAATGGCCGCCCCGCCACGGTCACTCCCTATGACGAAAAGTTTTTCTTTTAACAACTTTTCATCTTTAACATCTTAAGATGGCACAGACCGAGTTTGAAGTTGATCGGATGAAATCTCTAGGAGGAGTTCGTTAAAGTACGACATGTGGAAATGGCCAAAATCGCACTAATTTCGAACTTTGAAATCAAAATGGCGGACTTCCTGTTTGATTTAGGGTATGGCTCTAATGAAGTTTTTTGTACATCTTGACATGTTACATATGTGTACCAAGTTTCGTGAGTCTACGTTAAACGCACTGCAGGGGCTCAATTTTCTTAACTTTCTAGGGGGCGCTAGCGAGCCATTTTTGTGCGCCTATTCCCGAAACCCTTAAAATACGTACATTTTCACCAGACTTGATGCGACCGCCAAATTTGGTGAGTTTTTGAATATGTTAAGGCCCTCAAAAAGCCAATTCATTTGACGGAAGAAAGAAAGAAAGAATAGAAAGAAAGATTAATTCCTTCAGTTTCAATAGGGCCTTCGCCGCTGTCGGCGCTCGGGCCCTAATTATTCCTTCAGTTTCTATAGGGCCCGCTGTCGTGCGCGTCGGGGTTACCGGCAGACGGGGTTACCGGCGGACGGAGTTACCGGCGGACGCCGCTCCATGCGACTGTGCAATAGATTTGCGCAGACACCGCAAATCTTCACCAATGAAAAGGGAACACCCTGCCGAGTACGATACCTCACACAAGATTCTACGTCATGAGGTTCATTAGCTGTGAAAGGGGGCGTGGCCAAAGCATAGCAGGCGGGCCAAACCATCACCAATAAAAAAGGAAGTCTCTGCTGAGTTCATTGATACCTCACAACAGACTGTCAGTACCCGATCCGTTCCACCGGCATGATCCGTTCTGCGCATGCTCAAGATGTTAGTTTAGCTAACGGTTAATATGGCTAACCGCTAGCTGATTGTAGCGGTCTGCCGTTAGCCTCTACCGGGAAGCTAACGTTAGTTTAGCTAACGGTTAATTTGGCTAACCGCTAGCTGATTGTAGCGGCCTGCCGTTAGCCTCCACAGTTAAGCTAACATTAGCTAGTTTAGCTAACAGCTAATTCGGCTAACCGCTAGCCATAATATGGGCTGTAACAAATAAAATTGACTGAGTCAAAATAAGAATAAATAGAATATTGGAGGTATGTATGCACAAGGTATGTTGCAACTATACAGAGTGTTTATTATAGCGGGAGAAATTATAACCAATATAAGTATATATAATTTATATATAATATAATGTCCAGTTGCACATTTTTCAACAGGATGTCTTATGTGCAATAAGAGATAATTAGGTGAGAGAAGAAAGCTACAAGTCCGTCTTTACAAAGTGTCCATTATATTCTTCACTGGACATGGAAACAGGACTGACTTTAATAGTACTATGAGAGGGGGCAATGTCATGTTTATTTAACAAGTGTCCATTATTGCTCCATGCTTTTAACTGTGTTAGCTGGCACTTTTGAGCTTGGGCCCTAATAAATAGTGAATTTGAAAGGTGGTAGTAAATGTTCAGTGTAGGTTTCAGTAAATGCTCCAGCTCCTCAAGACTAACATTTCAGTGTGTGGTTCATATTGGCGAATTTAATTATTTTATTTTTGTACTGCAATTTAAACTGCAATTTGCAAAAGAATGACATTCTTGGTCAGGTTCTCTGGTGTAAGATTAGTAAAATAGCCGCAAGATTGTGATATTAATACTAACCAAACAATCTGCCTGTTGGTTTAATTAAAAAACCATTAGGATTGAGTTAGTGTATGCAATGCTGCTCCGTTTAGCTAAAGCTTAACCACACATCCCACATTCCTCCTACAGGTGACTTTGACCAGAAGCCCTATGTGTCTGAAGATGCAGACTGCTCAACAACCCAGCTGTGCGGAGACGAGGACTATGTGCTGCTGGCGTGTGATGGCTTTTTTGATGCAGTCAAACCTTCAGAGGTCCCTCATATGGTCTTGGATGCACTCCATCTGTCTTGTGACCCCGAGGGCAGGGCAGACGCTCTGCTGGAACAGTCTGAGGACACTGCTGGACTGAGAGTCGCTCAACAGTTGGTAGGTCACGCTGAGGCAGCCGGTTCTAGTGATAACATCACAGTGATGCTGGTGTTTCTGCGACCACCGCAGCAGCTGCTGGCTCAAAACTCCAGTACAGGACCTGCACAAGCTACTCAGGACTCTGATGCACAACAGCATTAAAGAAGGAGGCTTGCTGCCCCAACACTACTGTGCCAAGCTATTGCCGACTCAGCATTTTCTTTTTCATTCCCAAGCTGTCAGACATCATGCAGACTGACAAAGCTCATTTAACCTAACAAAACACATGAACATAGCAGGCTTTAGTCCCATTATGTCACTGCTTTGGAGGAAAAGTGTTGATTCAACTGTATTTAAAGAGATCATTGGAAAAGGTTTGTTAGATTATGCAGGGCTAGTGAGTCCCTTGAATGCGTCCTCCTGCTGTGTCAATTAACCCATTGTGTGTGTTTAAGTGATTTCTCCCAATGCCTCAAAAATGCCTTTTTTCTGTGCTGTGTTTCAGTGGTTACTGTCAGTGTTCCCAGAGGAAAATTAAATCTTTCTAGTAGCTTGTCAACTTTAGTTTATAAAATTCCTATAAGCCTTCAAGAACTGATATCAGTTTATCATTATGTAATGCCAAGCAGTATGACTATTGAGAGCATTTTGCACTGTGCACCGTGCAGGAAATGATTTGGATTAAGTCACTACATTTTGCAACCAGTATGAAACTGATAACAGGCCGTATTAACTCTGTAAAAATGAATATACTACCTAGATTTCTGTATCTCTTTCAGTGTGTTCCCGTCTTAGTTCCAAAGTCTTTCTTTAAAACCCTCAACCAAACCATTTCTTCCTTTATTTGGAATAAAGGCCCTTGCAGGATACGGAAATCTAATCTACAACTACCAAAAACCGCTGGAGGACTTGCCCTCCCAGATTTTCAATCATATTACTGGGCTGCCAACATTCACAACCTCCTTTACTGGCCACACTGCCATTTCGGTCTGAGTGACTGGGTTCCCATGTGGGTAAAATTAGACGAAGCCTCCTGCAAACCATTATCTCTTACAGCCCTACTTTACTCCCCCTTAGCTTCAACTCCTAAATGTCCAAACTACAGTCCAGTCTGTACGTATTTGGAGGCAATTCAGATCACATTTTGGGTTCCAGAGTTTTTTGTTGGCCTCTCCATGTGACAAAAATCCAGCCTTTCCCCCATCGTTGAATGATAGTGTCTTTAAACTCTGGTTCAAAAAGGGAATAAAAACATTTAAAGACTTGTATATAGACAAGACGTTTGCCTCATTCACCCAGCTGTCCTTAAAGTTTAGCCTCCCAAGGTCGCACCTTTTTAGATACTTTCAGATTAGGGATTTTATTAGGAAGATCTCTCATCAATTTCCAAATCTTCCTCCCCCAACACAACTCGACACCATCCTCGATGTGAGCATCAATAACAAAGGTGCTATATCCGTTCTTTATGACTGTATTGTAGGGTTTTCGCCTTCATCTGCTATTACAGACCTCCCAATCAGGTTCACTGATGAGGAATGGAGACAAGTTCAAGCCGTCATGGTCTTATCCAATTTAAATTCATCCATCGGATATATTGGACTAAAGTTAGGTTAGCAAAGATCAAACCAGAGATGGACCCTACATGTGATAGGTGCAGGCAGGCCCCAGCTTCTCTGTTCCATATGTTTTGGCTTTGTCCAAGTCTGACGGGCTACTGGAAATCGATTTTTCATTCTATGTCAGTTGCACTGGGCTCTGTAATCAACCCCTGCCCAATTGTTGCACTTCTTGGTCTTTCTCCAAAAACTGCAAATTTGTCAAACCTCCATAATGCATTCTGTACATTAATAGCCAGGCTATTGATTCTCCGTAATTGGAAATCAAGCCAACCACCTGGATACGTGACCTAATGAGTTGCATCCATCTTGAAAATATAAGATATCTGAGAGATGGGAAGCAGGACGAATTCAGGACTAGAAACTTCCTTCATAAGAGATTCTTGAAGGAAATGACTGTTATGCTATTTTAGTAATGGAAACAAGCTTTACACGCCACAAGAAGCAGTTTGGAGCACCTTAAACATGATTCTGACATAGAAACTTCTTTTATAAGAGATCCTTGAAGGAAACGACTATAAAGCTATTTTAGCGATGGAAACAAGCTTTACCATCATAAATGAAGCCGTTTGGAGCACCTTACACATGATCCTTAAACAGAAACATCTTTAGAGGAGTTTCTTTAAGGAAATGGCTGTAAAGCTATTTTAGCGATGGAAACAAGCTTTACACGCCACAAGAAGCAGTTTGGAGCACCTTAAACATGATTCTGACATAGAAACTTCTTTTATAAGAGATCCTTGAAGGAAACGACTATAAAGCTATTTTAGCGATGGAAACAAGCTTAAAAAACGCACTGTTTAGAGCACCTTGAACATGATATTTAAAAAGCAACATCTTTATAGGAGTTTCTGGAAGGAAAAGACTGTAAAGCTATTTTAGCGATGGAAACAAGCTTTACCGTTGTAAATGAAGCCGTTTGGAGCACCTTACACATGATCCTTAAACAGAAACATCTTTAGAGGAGTTTCTTGAAGGAAATGACTGTAAAGCTATTTTAGCGATGGAAACAAGCTTTACACGCCACAAGAAGCAGTTTGGAGCACCTTAAACATGATTCTGACATAGAAACTTCTTTTGTAAGAGATTCTTGAAGGAATCGACTGTAAAGCTTTTTAGCGATGGAAACAAGCTTACAAACCGCACTGTTTAGAGCACATTGAACATGATATTTAAAAAGAAACATCTTTAGAGGAGTTTCTGGAAGGTAAAGACAGTTAAAGCTATTTTAGCGATGGAAACAAGCTTACACACCGCACTGTTTAGAGCACCTTGAACATGATATTTAAAAAGAAACACCTTTAGAGGAGTTTCTGGAAGGTAAAGACCGTAAAGCTATTTTGGTGATGGAAACAAGCTTTACCGTTGTAAATGAAGCCGTTTGGAGCACCTCACACATGATCCTTAAACAGAAACATCTTTAGAGGAGTTTCTTGAAGGAAATGACTGGAAAGCTATTTTAGCGATGGAAACAAGCTTTACACGCCACAAGAAGCAGTTTGGAGCACCTTAAACATGATTCTGACATAGAAACTTCTTTTATAAGAGATTCTTGAAGGAAACGACTGTAAAGCTATTTTAGCGATGGAAACAAGCTTACACACCGCACTGTTTAGAGCACCTTGAACATGATATTTAAAAAGAAACATCTTTAGAGGAGTTTCTGGAAGGTAAAGACTGTAAAGCTATTTTAGCAATGGAAACAAGCTTTACCGTTGTAAATGAAGCCGTTTGGAGCACCTTACACATGATCCTTAAACAGAAACATCTTTAGAGGAGTTTCTTGAAGGAAATGACTGTAAAGCTATTTTAGCAATGGAAACAAGCTTACACACCGCACTGTTTAGAGCACCTTGAACATGATATTTAAAAAGAAACATCTTTAGAGGAGTTTCTTGAAGTAAAGGACTGTAAAGCTATTTTAGCGATGGAAACAAGCTTTACACGCCACAAGAAGCAGTTTGGAGCACCTTAAACATGATTCTGACATAGAAACTTCTTTTATAAGAGATCCTTGAAGGAAACGACTATAAAGCTATTTTAGCGATGGAAACAAGCTTAAAAAACGCACTGTTTAGAGCACCTTACACATGATCCTTAAACAGAAACATCTTTAGAGGAGTTTCTTTGAAGGAAATGGCTGTAAAGCTATTTTAGCGATGGAAACAAGCTTTACCGTTGTAAATGAAGCCGTTTGGAGCACCTTACACATGATCCTTAAACAGAAACATCTTTAGAGGAGTTTCTTGAAGGAAATGACTGTAAAGCTATTTTAGCGATGGAAACAAGCTTTACACGCCACAAGAAGCAGTTTGGAGCACCTTAAACATGATTCTGACATAGAAACTTCTTTTGTAAGAGATTCTTGAAGGAATCGACTGTAAAGCTTTTTAGCGATGGAAACAAGCTTACAAACCGCACTGTTTAGAGCACATTGAACATGATATTTAAAAAGAAACATCTTTAGAGGAGTTTCTGGAAGGTAAAGACCGTAAAGCTATTTTAGCGATGGAAACAAGCTTTACCGTTGTAAATGAAGCCGTTTGGAGCACCTTACACATGATCCTTAAACAGAAACATCTTTAGAGGAGTTTCTTGAAGGAAATGACTGTAAAGCTATTTTAGCGATGGAAACAAGCTTTACACGCCACAAGAAGCAGTTTGGAGCACCTTAAACATGATTCTGACATAGAAACTTCTTTTATAAGAGATTCTTGAAGGAAACGACTATAAAGCTATTTTAGCGATGGAAACAAGCTTAAAAAACGCACTGTTTAGAGCACCTTGAACATGATATTTAAAAAGAAACATCTTTAGAGGAGTTTCTGGAAGGTAAAGACCGTAAAGCTATTTTAGCGATGGAAACAAGCTTACACACCGCACTGTTTAGAGCACCTTGAACATGATATTTAAAAAGAAACACCTTTAGAGGAGTTTCTGGAAGGTAAAGACCGTAAAGCTATTTTGGTGATGGAAACAAGCTTTACCGTTGTAAATGAAGCCGTTTGGAGCACCTTACACATGATCCTTAAACAGAAACATCTTTAGAGGAGTTTCTTGAAGGAAATGACTGTAAAGCTATTTTAGCGATGGAAACAAGCTTTACACGCCACAAGAAGCAGTTTGGAGCACCTTAAACATGATTCTGACATAGAAACTTCTTTTATAAGAGATTCTTGAAGGAAACGACTGTAAAGCTATTTTAGCGATGGAAACAAGCTTACACACCGCACTGTTTAGAGCACCTTGAACATGATATTTAAAAAGAAACATCTTTAGAGGAGTTTCTGGAAGGTAAAGACTGTAAAGCTATTTTAGCAATGGAAACAAGCTTTACCGTTGTAAATGAAGCCGTTTGGAGCACCTTACACATGATCCTTAAACAGAAACATCTTTAGAGGAGTTTCTTGAAGGAAATGACTGTAAAGCTATTTTAGCAATGGAAACAAGCTTACACACCGCACTGTTTAGAGCACCTTGAACATGATATTTAAAAAGAAACATCTTTAGAGGAGTTTCTTGAAGTAAAGGACTGTAAAGCTATTTTAGCGATGGAAACAAGCTTTACACGCCACAAGAAGCAGTTTGGAGCACCTTAAACATGATTCTGACATAGAAACTTCTTTTATAAGAGATCCTTGAAGGAAACGACTATAAAGCTATTTTAGCGATGGAAACAAGCTTTACCATCATAAATGAAGCCGTTTGGAGCACCTTACACATGATCCTTAAACAGAAACATCTTTAGAGGAGTTTCTTTAAGGAAATGGCTGTAAAGCTATTTTAGCGATGGAAACAAGCTTACAAACCGCACTGTTTAGAGCACATTGAACATGATATTTAAAAAAGAAACATCTTTAGAGGAGTTTCTTTAAGGAAATGGCTGTAAAGCTATTTTAGCGATGGAAACAAGCTTTACCGTTGTAAATGAAGCCGTTTGGAGCACCTTACACATGATCCTTAAACAGAAACATCTTTAGAGGAGTTTCTTGAAGGAAATGACTGTAAAGCTATTTTAGCGATGGAAACAAGCTTTACACGCCACAAGAAGCAGTTTGGAGCACCTTAAACATGATTCTGACATAGAAACTTCTTTTATAAGAGATTCTTGAAGGAAACGGCTGTAAAGCTATTTTAGCGATGGAAACAAGCTTACAAACCGCACTGTTTAGAGCACCTTGAACATGATATTTAAAAAGAAACATCTTTAGAGGAGTTTCTGGAAGGTAAAGACCGTAAAGCTATTTTAGCGATGGAAACAAGCTTTACACGCCACAAGAAGCAGTTTGGAGCACCTTAAACATGATTCTGACATAGAAACTTCTTTTGTAAGAGATTCTTGAAGGAATCGACTGTAAAGCTTTTTAGCGATGGAAACAAGCTTAAAAACCGCACTGTTTAGAGCACATTGAACATGATATTTAAAAAGAAACATCTTTAGAGGAGTTTCTGGAAGGTAAAGACCGTAAAGCTATTTTAGTGATGGAAACAAGCTTTACCGTTGTAAATGAAGCCATTTGGAGCACCTTACACATGATCCTTAAACAGAAACATCTTTAGAGGAGTTTCTTGAAGGAAATGACTGGAAAGCTATTTTAGCGATGGAAACAAGCTTTACACGCCACAAGAAGCAGTTTGGAGCACCTTAAACATGATTCTGACATAGAAACTTCTTTTATAAGAGATTCTTGAAGGAAACGACTGTAAAGCTATTTTAGCGATGGAAACAAGCTTACACACCGCACTGTTTAGAGCACCTTGAACATGATATTTAAAAAGAAACATCTTTAGAGGAGTTTCTGGAAGGTAAAGACAGTTAACGCTATTTTAGCGATGGAAAAAAGCTTTACCGTTGTAAATGAAGCCGTTTGGAGCACCTTACACATGATCCTTAAACAGAAACATCTTTAGAGGAGTTTCTTGAAGGAAATGACTGTAAAGCTATTTTAGCGATGGAAACAAGCTTACACACCGCACTGTTTAGAGCACCTTGAACATGATATTTAAAAAGAAACATCTTTAGAGGAGTTTCTTGAAGGAAATTACTGTAAAGCTATTTTAGCGATGGAAACAAGCTTAAAACGCCACAAGAAGCAGTTTGGAGCACCTTAAACATGATTCTGACATAGAAACTTCTTTTATAAGAGATTCTTGAAGGAAACGACTGTAAAGCTATTTTAGCGATGGAAACAAGCTTACACACCGCACTGTTTAGAGCACCTTGAACATGATATTTAAAAAAGAAACATCTTTAGAGGAGTTTCTGGAAGGTAAAGACTGTAAAGCTATTTTAGCAATGGAAACAAGCTTTACCGTTGTAAATGAAGCCGTTTGGAGCACCTTACACATGATCCTTAAACAGAAACATCTTTAGAGGAGTTTCTTGAAGGAAATGACTGTAAAGCTATTTTAGCGATGGAAACAAGCTTTACACGCCACAAGAAGCAGTTTGGAGCACCTTAAACATGATTCTGACATAGAAACTTCTTTTATAAGAGATTCTTGAAGGAAACGACTGTAAAGCTATTTTAGCGATGGAAACAAGCTTACACACCGCACTGTTTAGAGCACCTTGAACATGATATTTAAAAAGAAACATCTTTAGAGGAGTTTCTGGAAGGTAAAGACAGTAACGCTATTTTTAACGATGGAAAAAAGCTTTACCGTTGTAAATGAAGCCGTTTGGAGCACCTTACACATGATCCTTAAACAGAAACATCTTTAGAGGAGTTTCTTGAAGGAAATGACTGTAAAGCTATTTTAGCGATGGAAACAAGCTTACACACCGCACTGTTTAGAGCACCTTGAACATGATATTTAAAAAGAAACACCTTTAGAGGAGTTTCTGGAAGGTAAAGACTGTAAAGCTTTTTTAGCGATGGAAACAAGCTTTACCGTTGTAAATGAAGCCGTTTAGAGCACCTTACACATGATCCTTAAACAGAAACATCTTTAGAGGAGTTTCTTGAAGGAAATGACTGTAAAGCTATTTTAGCGATGGAAACAAGCTTTACACGCCACAAGAAGCAGTTTGGAGCACCTTAAACATGATTCTGACATAGAAACTTCTTTTGTAAGAGATTCTTGAAGGAATAGACTGTAAAGCTTTTTAGCGATGGAAACAAGCTTAAAAACCGCACTGTTTAGAGCACATTGAACATGATATTTAAAAAGAAACATCTTTAGAGGAGTTTCTGGAAGGTAAAGACCGTAAAGCTATTTTAGCGATGGAAACAAGCTTTACCGTTGTAAATGAAGCCGTTTGGAGCACCTTACACATGATCCTTAAACAGAAACATCTTTAGAGGAGTTTCTTGAAGGAAATGACTGTAAAGCTATTTTAGCAATGGAAACAAGCTTACACACCGCACTATTTAGAGCACCTTGAACATGATATTTAAAAAGAAACATCTTTAGAGGAGTTTCTTGAAGTAAAGGACTGTAAAGCTATTTTAGCGATGGAAACAAGCTTTTCCATTATAAATGAAGCCGTTTGGAGCACCTTACACATGATCCTTAAACAGAAACATCTTTAGAGGAGTTTCTTGAAGGAAATGGCTGTAAAGCTTTTTAGCGATGGAAACAAGCTTTACACGCCACAAGAAGCAGTTTGGAGCACCTTAAACATGATTCTGACATAGAAACTTCTTTTATAAGAGATCCTTGAAGGAAACGACTATAAAGCTATTTTAGCGATGGAAACAACTTACAAACCGCACTGTTTAGAGCACCTTGAACATGATATTTAAAAAGAAACATTTTTAGAGGAGTTTCTGGAAGGTAAAGACCGTAAAGCTATTTTAGCGATGGAAACAAGCTTTACCGTTGTAAATGAAGCCGTTTGGAGCACCTTACACATGATCCTTAAACAGAAACATCTTTAGAGGAGTTTCTTGAAGGAAATGACTGTAAAGCTATTTTAGCGATGGAAACAAGCTTTACACGCCACAAGAAGCAGTTTGGAGCACCTTAAACATGATTCTGACATAGAAACTTCTTTTGTAAGAGATTCTTGAAGGAATCGACTGTAAAGCTTTTTAGCGATAGAAACAAGCTTACAAACCGCACTGTTTAGAGCACATTGAACATGATATTTAAAAAGAAACATCTTTAGAGGAGTTTCTGGAAGGTAAAGACCGTAAAGCTATTTTAGCAATGGAAACAAGCTTTACTGTTGTAAATGAAGCCGTTTGGAGCACCTTACACATGATCCTTAAACAGAAACATCTTTAGAGGAGTTTTTTGAAGGAAATGACTGTATAGCTATTTTAGCGATGGAAACAAGCTTTACACGCCACAAGAAGCAGTTTGGAGCACCTTACACATGATCCTTAAACAGAAACATCTTTACAGGAGTTTCTTGAAGGAAATGACTGTAAAGCTATTTTAGCGATGGAAACAAGCTTACACACCGCACTGTTTAGAGCACCTTGAACATGATATTTAAAAAGAAACACGAAATGACCATAAAGCTATTTTAGTGATGGAAACAACAGTAAGGTGCCCATTATCCCTGTAGGGCTTCATCAAATGTAGCGACAAAGGGTAGGCTGAATCAGCAATGATGTGCATTCCCTCTGGTACCAGAGCCTGAGGATTCAATTCCAGTTGCTGTGCTACATCAGTGTATCAAAATGCTCTTGCATCAATGCCAACTTCCAGGGTGTCCTACACTTGACAAAAGCGGCGCTGGCTGTCACAGAATCCGGTGAGAATGATGGAGTAAAACTGTTTCCTGTTATAATAGGCGATGGGGTTGTTGCAAAATGGTTTAACAATGGGAATGTGAGTTCTATCAAGAGCACAGACTGTATTTGGAAAGCTGGCTGTTTGAAAATGTAATTGCGATGTGTGAAGTGCTTCCCCGTCTGGGCCATGAAATGTGATGTGACAGATAACCAGGGAACCGAAGTGATGGAGATGGGTCGAAGTGATGAAGATGGGTTGACATGGTGGATTTTGAAATGTTAAATCAGTCTGCAACACCCCTATATGACTCCTGGTTGGCTAGAGTCCACAGGCAGACAAGAACAGTGTGGGTTACAGGCAACTTGGTATGCTGTCTGTTTGTGTAGAATGGTCCCAACGTCGTCATAACATCCTATAGCAACGAATAATGATCAAATTGAAGTAGGCTACACATATCAGTGATAATAGATAAAATGCTTTAAATAATCTACCTCTACTTACCTCTATTTGTCCTCTCGACAGTCTGGAATGACTTCAGTCATTCAGTGTGAATTCAGTCACATTGTACAAAGGTACAACTTCCTCAACAAAATGTGGTATTTTTGGAACCAACCTAGGAGATAATGAAGCTTAATTTTGAACTTTGATAATGAACTTTTTTTTCAGGCGAGGTTCCAAGCGAGCAGAGGCAAGCCGAGAAGGTGACGTGAAACCCTGCAGGCTACAGATTGGTCGGAAAGAATCGTCACTGATCACTGCATTGCTAGCGACAGACGGCATTTTTAAATAGTTTAGCGAGCTGTGTTCTTTTTGCTGCCGGAGGCTCCACGCAGAGCTTTCTCCGTAGCATACAAGTGGCCTGATGTTGTACTTGTGCGCGGTGTGTGTGTTGAGTCGCCGTGTGTGTAGCTGATGAGCGAAGGGAGAAGTGAGAGAGTGACATTAGCTCCGCAGCGAGTTGTGACTCTAGAGTCATATAGTGAGAGAAAAAAAGTGTCTCCCCTGTTCTTTCTGACCACGGTGGGCAATCTGGAGCAGTAAAAGTTACCTATCTTGTTGATTTCATGTTGTTTACCGAGAAGGAGAACCAGGAATGAGTTGGGGGAAATCATGGATATATTAAGAGAACTGGATACAGTGTTCGGCGGGAAGCCCCGTACTAGGGTGACCACCCGTCCCGCGTAGCGCGTGCGCGCACAGCGTTTGAAGCCCAATTCATGCGTCCCGCAAATTGAGACCGTGCCACGCATAATTAAAAAAGTTGGCGGCAAACGAACATTACTTGACAGTTCAGCACGCTACTGTAGCCACCATGGTTGCCACCACTGACAGTATAGCCAGACACACCCACACCCACCCCTCAGTTAAACTGCTGATGAGGTTGCTGTCAACTTTTTTGTTGTTGACATGACAGCGCACGCAGCCACGCACGTGCATACCAGACACACTGGGAAGGAACTTGAGATGCACGCTTTCCAATTCGAAAAATGGAGAAAGAGACTGAGTCTGACTCTGAGGCACCGCCATCAATTAAAAAGAGAAGGTGTGGGTGCAAGAAAGACTGGGAAAATGAATATTTGTGGCTGAAAGGTGTTGAGGGCAGAGGTTAAATTGGGCCGGAGCACAGCTCCCCCTCCTCAGGTCCACAACACACCCAGCTCCGTGTCCTTCAGCATCAAACATTTTGCCGGGGGTTCAGCCCCTAATGTTTTGAGTGTAACCCCAAATGTATTTTGAAAGTTGACTGACAAATATGAAACCGGACGTCGCTTAGTGTCCACTCTCGCTGTAAAAAGCTGCGCTTATGGATGCGCTCTGCTGTGGACATGCTGCGGCAGATGTGTCGCGTTTGACTCCGTGTATTTCTGCCATAAGTTTCGGTTTTCCACCTCCGGTGTTTAGCAGCGTACAGCCACTTCCCTAAACGTCTCAAACGGGGCTCTGAGTCTGTCAGGAGGTCTAAGTTCTACCGTATCAGCAGAGCAATCACGTAATGCACATCCATCATAAGAGCACAAACAGTCTCCTTACCGTCTTTCCTTCCTTCCTCCACATGGGATTGGAGGGCAGCGAATGATGCCTCTGTAAAGCCTGGGTCTGCAGGAATGCTGCTGTACCAAGAACGGATTGTTTGAGGATGAGGCAGAACACAATCAAAGCTATCACGAACAAACTGATAAGCTTTTGCAATGTAGAAATGGAGTGTCATGGAAAAAGATCTCAAATCATCAGAGATTCTAGCAGATTTACTCTTGCTCTTGGCCCTTGCTGAGAATTTCTTTTGCAACTCCGCTAAAGGAAGCCTCCAGCATATCACCACCTTGTCAGTGAACAAGGATGTAATGAATGAATGATGAAGATGAAGTGAGGACCGGGTATTGTAATGTGACAGACTTTGGCTGCAAGCAGGTGACCTAAGTAAGGAAGTGATCGGCCAAGAAGAGTCTTGCAAATAAAAGTGAACCAGTGACTCTTACGGCAAATGTGAAGGCAGGGCCAGTTGACAGATGACTATAGGGTGCAGTGTTGTGTATTGAAGGGGGGCAAACCTGGTAGCGGAGCAGTAAAGAGTGTCGAGTTTTGATAGACTGGTCTTGCAAGCAACGCCTTTTTGGTGGCACCAAAATCTAACATGGGTAGAATTGTCATTCGAATGAGAGTGAGTTTGGCAGAAGCGGTGAAAGTAGTGCGGTTTCTGTAAAGGAAACCGAGTTTGGCCTTGACCTTAGATTGCAGCTTTGATATGTGGATGAGAAAGAAAGTGTATCCAAACAGATGCCCAAGTATTTATATTCAGTGACTTGTTCAAAGATAGCCCCCCTTGCAGGTGGTAAGGGCGGAAGAAGGCGTAGTACCCTTACGGTAAAACCACATGACTTTAGTTTTGGAGTTATTGAGAGTGAGTTTGAGTTGTCAAAAAAGGACTCTTTAAACAGGTCATAAAGTAAGTATGCTTATTTTGTAAATTATTCGATCGACTACTACTTCTGCATACTTTCAACTACAGAAACTGTTCAAATGTCAAGAAATGTATGCCTCCCCTCATAAGCTGTGCCTGATGAAAATGATTGGTGACGCTTCATGCACATTGTGTTCACTGAAGACCATGGGCACGTTTCTTCATATGTTTTGGGAGTGCCCCCCTGTTGCACGGTTCTGGCAAAATGTTGCCTCAGAACTGTCGACATTTGTCTCTGGGACAGTATTAGCGACAATACCAGTTCTGTTACTGAATGACACTTCTTCACTACAGATTTCTAAATGTCAGAAAAGGATAGTCCTGGCCGGGCTCACGGCTGCAAAGAAAATGGTGACAGTGCGCTGGAAGTCCCCTCACACTTTGACCATTAAGCAATGGCTTCTGACCTTTCTAGACATAGTTTATATGGAACTTTCAACCGCTCGCATCAATGGTGCTAGACAGGTGAATGTAGTTGGTTTTTAAAAGCAGAGACATTAAAAGGCCGACTGCGTTTACAGCTGCCAGCCCACGGGGTCCTGGGGAGGGTGGGTTAATATTGTTTGAAGTGTAGAGCTTTTATTTCATTTTAACTCATTAATGTATTTTTTTTTTTATGTGTGGGAAGGGAGGGGGGGTGTTACATGTATGTTCTGTTACTTGTAACATACTGTTGGTTGTTTATGTGTGTTGAATAAAAACATTTGATCACAAAAAAAAGAAATTTATAGGCATACATTTCTTTTTTGTTGCTATAGCATCAACCTGAGTCACGTTAACTGTACTATGCTAAGCTCGTTGCTGGTAGCTCAAGCTTGACGTGCTTTGGTGATATTTTATTTCGGCTTTACACAATTTGCCTATGGCTTTCAACTTGTCGCCGTCTAGGAGTTTTGGAAAATAAAAAGCGCCATTCAGAATTGTGTTGCTGCTGCATTTCTTCATCATGCCTGCAGCCTGCAGCAGGAGGATGTGTTAAGAAGAAGTATGGCAGCTTGATGATAAGTAAAGGGTCAAAATAGTAGCCTGTTAGGCACGACGTGAAGCCGAGTGAAGTGAAAATAAATTAATAAATGGCAGCATGCGATTAATGCGATTTAAAAAAATTAACGTGTTATGCGTTATGCTCAGCCCTTAATCGCGTTGCGATTAACGTGTTAATGCTGACAGCACTAATATATATATTATATATATATATATATAGTACATATACACACACACATATATATATATGTAATAGTGTGTTTTGTGTATATTTCAGCTAACTTTATTTTCTTATGTGGTACTGTCTCAAATGGGGAAAGAGAATGTTCCATTTGTCGATGACAGGGGGAAGGTATAGATTTTACTACCTTCTTATAATGTTATTTAAAATACAGTGATTGTGCTAGATTAGCCTTGTCACTGTTGTTGAATTGTTTTCAACCCAAAAGAAAGTAGTAATGTTACATTTATTTTCATTTAGATATGTTGATAATTGTTTGGTAATTTGTTTTACTTTATTATTTTATGTATCCCTCACAGTAGTCTGAGAAGAGGGTGTGTGGAACTGATGCAGTCCCTGTCACATGTGTCATTACAGGTATGGTTGTCAAAGAAAATAACTACTATACGATCATTTCAATCAATATGTTTTACTATTCTGTGTAAATGTTTTGTTACCTTCAGACTGTGTAAATGTTTTGTTATGCTCAGTCTGTTTTGGAAACTGAGAGAGACAGTAGTCTGAGAAGAGGGTGTGTGGAACTGATGCAGTCCCTGTCACATGTTGTGTCATTACAGACTCGATCAGTAAAGCAAAGATCCAAAGAGAGAGCTGTGGTGTCGTGGTGATTTTGTGGTGTGTCTTGAATCCGCTACATAAATACATACAAAAAAAGTATTTAGTCAGCCACCAATTGTGCAAGTTCTCCCACTTAAAAAGATGAGACAGGCCTGTAATTTAAAACCTTGCGGCGCACACCGGTACGCACTCTTCTCGTTATAAATACGGACGTGCGTTACAGTATGCGGTCGTGCACGAGCCTCACGCTCCTCCCAAGGTCTTCCCATATTTGTCCTAATAAGGTCCATGTTAATCAATCAATGAATATTCCAGCCTTGAAAGGAGCCCTTGATCACCAATCACGAAACGGAAAAATGGGGAAAAAACACGATCCAGTGATTGTGAGATCGATGTGCTCTAACAGAGGTAGAACGTTGAAACAAAATCCTGTTTGGAAGCCGTAACCCGTGTGTACTGTTACACAATTGCCTTACTAACAGCTCAATTACCAATGATATACATCATTTATGAGATCACATTCATGATCATATGATCATTTTCGTTTTTTGTGAGAAAGGAAATTCAATTATTAAAAAAGTAAAAAATAGAAACAAGATTTTGGATCATTATTGGTGCAAAACAGGTGAAAGTGCTTGAAATGTGACAATTTGGTTACTTGTATGGTAACTGTGTGGGAATAGCAGGTGCAGAAAGACAACATTCACACACAGACACCTACAATCAGACACGACCACATAAAGACACGCGTGCGCACGCACGCACACACACACACACACACACACACACACACACATACATTTCCTCCGCTGCACGGTGTGGGAGGATCCCCTGCCTCTCCCCGTTGCTGCCAGCCCCTTGCCGGGTACCGTGACCGGCTCTGGGTCGGTTTAGCAAGAACGGGATTGTTGGGTTCAGGGAAAAAAAAACTGGGTTAGGTTTGGAAAACGGGCATACTATCGGAGTTCACTAAAACGCAGTCTACAAAACCTTGGGAGCATTACGCACGATCACACGTGTGGTCAAAAGGTTGCGGAAAACTGGGAACATTTTTACGCATTCTTTATAAATCCCGACTATTGCGAGGAATGTTGCGACGACAAATTTCACCCTGCTTCACGCAACTTTTTCTTGCGTAACAGATTTTATAAATGAGGCCCCAGGACCTTGAAATGCTTCTTACGAAGCCACTCCTTCGTTGCCCGGGTGGTGTGTTTGGGATCATTGTCATGCTGAAAGACCCAGCCGGAAAAAAAGCGGCAGCCTGCTGGGCTCCATACCCAGGGCAAAGTCACCCTGTGCAAAGTCATACTGCGCTCCGCGGCCGGCATATCTATAATATATTTACAGTTTAAATTTCGTCACGCCACTTATATAACATCTACCCCAAGGTCTTACAAAGCTAACGTGTTCGTTTTCAATGTAAGGCATTTTTATGAACGTCAGGCGTTTTGTTAGGAGGAGCAGCTAGCTAGCTATATGTCCCATTCAATACAATGGAAAAAGTTCGCTGTTAGCTAGCTACACTTTAGGCATAACTATAGTAGCTATATTTACAGTTTGAATTTCGTCCCGGCACTTATATCACAGCTATCCAAAGTTCTTACAAAGCTAACAATGGTGTCAGATTTCAATTTAAGGAATTTTTGTGAATTTCAGAGGAATTCTAAGAGGAGGCTAGCTAGCTCTCACTGATAGAGCGTTGTTATGGCGTTGTTATTGTACGCATTTTCAGCAATCCACGTGTGTATGCCTATGCTGTATACAGCTGATGTAAACATACCCAACACGTGGCCTTGCCAAGTTGCGTGTTATCGCGAGAACGCGACGTACTATCGCGAGAACGTCACACGCCTGTTAAAAAAAAATGGTTGGGTTTCGGAAAAGAACACCGGAAAAGGCTTTAGTAACAAAACAGTGACAAAAACACGGAAAATAACGACAAAAACACGCTTAGGAACAATAAATGGTTGGGTTTAGGAAAGAAATATTGGGTAAGGCTTATTAAAACAAAAATTAAAATAAAAAAACGGCAGAAAAATCACCGAACCCGTCCGCCACCCCAACCTACCTCATTACTCAATCCCCTGTTACTTTGTCGGCCTTTATAGCGAGTACGCTACGGCGGAAATTGACTCGCAACGTAGGTCAATGGCGGCCGATTTGCGTTGATATACACGCAAAAATGCGATTATGCGTCTTGATATCACGCAAAAACGGAATACAAATTGGCGTGACATACATACACCAATTCATGAGATCAGTCTGACTACCAAATAAATATGATCTCCCCCCTTTCAGAAGTTCCGGCCCCCCGATTCACAGACCGATAACTCCTGGCCGACCGGCCGATTCACATGCAAATTATTGCATGTGCATGGAGTTAGGCTACTGCCTAACTCCTTGAATGGTATTATGTAGACAGTTTCAGTTAAGAGCAGTGCCCAGTATATGTTTATGCTTCTTACGCATTCAGCCGGTTCGCAATTGTCTGCCTCACTTTCTCTTTCTCACAAATTTGGGATGCACCTGTTTCCGCCGCATTTCTGCCCATTTAAAATGAACGCATTTTTGTACAATGCAAATACATTAAAGAACCATATACTGTATGTTTTTAACATGTGTTTCATGGAGCGGAAGATATTGTAATAGATAAGTATTGTAATGGTGCAAAAAGTCAAACTTCAGAGGCATGTTATCAATAGCCTTTATTGGAATGTAAATGTACATCAAGCTTAGCTGCAGGAATCTGTGAGGGCAACGGATGCAAGATAAAACTGTACAAGAAAATTGGTGTACCCAGGGCAGGCTTAGTAACAATTACCCTTGTATGTTATATAGGAGTAAAGAGAATATTTTTTTTAAATGTAAGGAGTTTTTTAAATTGCATGAAAATGTAAGGAGTAGAAGTTTTTACTTCTACTCCTTACATTTTCATGCAATTTAAAAAAACTGCTGTAAAATAATTACTCCAGTAAAGTATAGATACCCAAAATGTTTACTTAAGTAAGTATTTGTACTTCGTTATTAGACACCTCTGGGAGGTCCCTGGGCTCCACTTTGCACAGCAGAGCTGTAAATCCCCTCAAGTCAGCCCACAGTTTTATAATTATGGTAGGCTGAGGCCACATTGCTGGAATTCTCAATATTTAACTGATGTATGACTGAGAAGTGGGCCAAGTCCTCACTCGGCTCTCTGTCTCAGTAGTAGGTGCACCAGTTGCTGTAATCACTAGGCATCAGGCCGCCAGTGATAAGTAGGATCAAGTCCACAAACCACCAGATTCCCAGGCCTCCCAGGGTGAGCAGCTTCCCAACAGCAGTGCCAGTGTGGCCTAGGCAGAAACGATCGACCCCAAAACAACCCAGGAAGAAGGAGTACAGCAGGGTGGTAATGAAATAGTGTCCGGTGTATCTGTGCAAAAACAGCAAAAAGTACAAGAACATTTTAGGCAATTTAAGTGGCATATTTAACATTAAATACGTGCAAATAAAATAAACATGTAATGTTACATTTAAAGCTGTAGTGGATAGAATGCAAAAATACACAAAAACTGAATTTGAAGTAGCGTGAGACCTTCCTGCAGCTCACCCTTTTTCATCGTACAGGCAATACAGTCTAGGGGTGCTCCGATCCGATATCGGCCCAGATATTGAATAAAATAGCTGGATCGGGGATCGGAAAAATTAACAGATCCACAGACTGATCCAGTTTATTTCCCTGCCGTCGCAGCACCGGGACCCCTATTAACTGCGTACCCTTCTCACTCATGGTAGTAACTTTATAACACAACAATTAATAACCCACAACTAACTCTCTTTAAAAGGATAAAACACCATAGCATATAACAATTTGTGACTTAAACAGTTTCTAACACTAATAATTTTACATTTACAAATGTACACAGCCCAACGGCATGCTGGGTAACATTATAGATGCTAGCTAGCCAGGTAGCGTAACAGTCTGTTAAGCTGGGAGAGGCTCCGGTCGGTACTGCACATTCAAGAACCGAGAAGAAAGTTAGCTAGCGGATGAAGAAAGACCGGCGATACACCAGAACGTGTGCTCAAGAGAGCAGCCGTCTGTTTGTTTCTAAAAATCGGACATAATTTAACCACTGTTGTTGCCCGTCGCTCTAATGTTATTCGGCCGAGCTAACGTTACTGTGCTAACGTTAAAGACATGTCACTTCAAGCATGCAGCGGAGCAACATTATGAATGCAATAACAATCCACCTACGGTCCCCGCTACAGACCGTTGAGAAAGACGGGTTCAGAGCAATGATTAAAACACTGGATTTAAGATGTCTTGCCTCGCTGAATTACATCCACCAACCTACTAACATTATTCAAACAGCGAAGGAGGCTGACAGCTGTGCTACGTTCAGTCGCCCACTACAACAACCTAACTTACCTGTGGCCAAGGTAGTGTTTATACAACTAGCTTACAACTATTTTGTTTGTATGTGTAGGCTATTCATTTGATTTGAGTTTATTTTACTACTTTGCAGTTTGTACAATAAAAAAAACTTTAGCTTCTGTAACTGCCTTTAGTCTTATTATCTCTCTCGCTCTCTCGCTCTCTCTCTCTCTCAACATGCTTAAAGATTATTATGGAATTTCTGGCCAACAACTTAAAAAATAAAGTGCATACCACAGCTTAAATTTCAACACCATTTCTACCACCATTATTTGTATAATTTCTGAACCTTCAGATGTCCAGGGTAAAGTTTAATATGTTACAAAACAAGTATGCAAAGATTAAAATGATAATGATAAAACAAACCACAGAGAGAAAAAAGAGAGCAAGAAGACAAGAAGAAGCAAGAAAACACCTGAAGTTTTGATCTACTCTGAACAGACACAATATAACCAAAACCTGTTCTGTACAATATACTGTAATGGGTGTCCACATTGTGACCAGAAACTGAATATTATAAGCTTTAAAAAGAAAGCATTTATCCAAGTACTACATAGCAGTAGTGTCGTTGAACTGCTGCTTTGACGAGCCACTGAACCTCTCTGATCTCTAGACAGTTACTACAGAGATTTAGCCCATTTGCTGATAAATACAGAGATGGTGTACAGAAAAAAGTAATTTTGGATACATTTTTACTTCTTCCAACCATATGTTAAATTAAAACTCAATGTAGATTTACATACTGCAATAATATCATAATCCTACAATTAATCATTGTGAAAACAAAACTCTCTAGATGTTGTGTTACTTTGGCCAGGTCATCATCAAAAAAGCGAATTAGTACATTCATGATTTTGTCCATGTTGATATTAGCTGCATTTATTAGCATTTCGTGAGCTTAGAATTATAAGGTTCTATCTCCACTTTCGGTCGAAATTGAGTTTTTGACATAATCTGATCCATTCAGTGTTTATTAATGCCTGTGTGGTGTTATTTTTGTAAAAAAAATATTTTGTTAGTTATTAGTAGTAGATCATACTACAAAACAGTTTCGCCAGCTGGGATGTAAAAACTTAGATGCTCAATATCTCACAACTACCCTAAACGGAGATAGAACCTTATAATTCTAAGCTCAAGATTTATTAAAAACGTTGCATTGTTTATCTTTTCATATAGCTAGATGTCTAAACTCTGAAACAAGGCCATTATGTTGAAATACCTGCCATGCTGATTCCAAACAGACAGCTTTGTCATGGCAGTTTGGGCTTCAGATAGCTTTTATACAGTGGCCATCGTCAATGAAAAATCATGTTCCACTATGAACGTGCACACGATCCACGCGATGGACGGGCCCTCGCGCCTCTGCGCGCGTCGGGGTTACCGGCGGACGCCGCACCTTGCGACCGATTTGCACGGCAGTCAGACGCCGCAAACCGTCACCAATGAAAAGGGAACTCCCCGCCGAGTTCAACGATACCTCACACAAGACTCTACTTCATACGGTTCATTAGCTGTGAAAGGGGGAGTGGCCAAAGCATAGGGGGCGGGTCCAACCATCACCAATTAAAAATGAAGCCTCTGCTGAGATGTATGATACCTCACACAAGACTCTACCTTAAATGGGTCAGCATGTATGAAAGGGGGCGTGGCTTAAACATAGGGGACGGGCCAAACCAATGAAGATGGAAGTCTCTGCTGAGTTCAATGATACCTCACACAAGTGTTTACATCAATCGGGCCATTAGTAATAAAAGGGAGCGTGGCTAAAGCATAGGGGGGGGGTCCAACCATCACCAATGAAAAAGGAAGTCTCTGCTGAGTTCAATGATACCTCACACAAGAATCTATCTTAAACGGTTCAAATTTTAAGAAAGGGGGCGTGGCTTAAACATAGGGGACGGGCCAAACCATCACCAATGAAGAAGGAAGTCTCTGCAGAGTTCATTGATACCTCACACAAGGGTATACCTTAAACGGTTCAAATTGTATGAAAGGGGGCGGGGCTTAAGCATAGGGGGCGGGTCAAACCATCACCAATTAAAAATGAAGTCTCTGCTGAGTTCAATGACACCTCACACAAGACTCTACCTTAAACGGTTCAAATGTTATGAAAGGGGGCGTGGCCTGAGTAAGTGGGCGTGGTCATATTATACGGGCGGGCTCAGTATCACATGTAGACCACACATTCTGAGTTTCATGTAAATCGGATGATGTTTGTCATGTAAGGCGCATTTCCTGTTGCCAGTGGGGGGCGCTATGACCGAAAGTGAATTTTGGCCTGTAGGTGTCCTCAGGCCCGGACCCTTGTCAATCGTGAGAAATTTCGGGCAGATACGACAACGTACACTCAAGTTACAACAACTTCTTTGTTCATCGCTAAACACTCAAAATGGCCACCACGCCACGCCCACACCGTCTGACGAAAAGTTTTTCTTTTAATAACTTTTCATCGTTAAGGTGTTGGGATGATACAGACCAAGTTTGAAGTCCATGGGATGAAATCTCTAGGAGGAGTTCGTTAAAGTATAGCACCTTGACTTTTAGGCCTACTTCCTGTTGCCACTAGGGGGCGCTATGACTTTAAGTAAATATCGGCTGTTATTTGTCCTCAGGGTTGGACTCTTATGAATCCTGAAAAGTTTTGAGGTAATCGGACAACGTACACTCGAGTTACACCCACTTCCTGTTTTGATGGCGAAAAGCACAAAATGGCCGCCCCGCCACGGCCACGCCCTATGACGACTTTTCATCTTTAACATCTTAAGATGGCACAGACCGAGTTTGAAGTTGATCGGATTAAATCTCTAGGAGGAGTTCGTTAAAGTACGACATGTGGAAATGGCCAAAATCGCACTAATTTCGAACTTTGAAATCAAAATGGCGGACTTCCTGTTGGGTTTAGTGTATGGCTCTAATGAAGTTTTTTGTACATCTTGACATGTTACATATGTGTACCAAGTTTCGTGAGTCTACGTTAAACGCACTGCAGGGGCTCAATTTTCTTAACTTTCTAGGGGGCGCTAGCGAGCCATTTTTGTGCGCCTATTCCCGAAACCCTTAAAATACGTAAATTTTCACCAGACTTGATGCGACCGCCAAATTTGGTGAGTTTTTGAATATATTAAGCCCCTCAAAAAGCCAATTCATTTGACGGGAAAATAATAGAAAGAAAGAAGAAAGAAGAATTCCTTCAGTTTCAATAGGGCCTTCGCCGCTGTCGGCGCTCGGGCCCTAATTAAAGCTGCGAGCAGCGATGGACGGGCCCTCGCGCCTCGGTGCGCGTCGGGGTTACCGGCGGACTCCGCTCCCTGCGACCATGCATTTGCGCGGCATTCAGACGCCGCAAATTGTCACCAATGAAAAGGGAACTCCCCGCCGAGTTCAACGATACCTCACCCAAGACTCTTGGTCATACGGTTCATTAGCTGTGAAAGGGGGCGTGGCTAAAGCATAGGGGGCGGGTCAAACCATAACCAATTAAAAAGGAAGTTTCTGCTGAGTTCAATGAAACCTCACACGAGTCTCTACCTTAAACGGTTCAAATGTTATGAAAGAACACAGAATATTCAAACTATTCGAACATCTGGTTGCGCATGCATCCAAGGTGGCGCGCAACATCGTGACGTCAAAATGATGCAATATACGGCCGAGCCGAGGTCGCGCACGGCTCTTTTTTTTCAGCGGTGGGCGACAAAGCGGAAACAGGAGGCCTGAATGAGTTCACCAACAACCGGATGCCAGGACTCTCAGAGTGACTGCAGGTCTCTCTGGTAAACTTACTGGGTTAAGATGAGCTCTTTTAAGATGAGATTTTTGTAGTACATTTCAAAACAATCATGTATCTCTTCTGTCCTATATTTTGTCGAATTAGTAAATGAATCCCTGATTTTATAAATATTAATTGACATTTGCTTTTTTAACCTATAGGCCAGCAGCTTTGTCGACTTACTTCCTATTTCGCAATACCTCTGTTTCAAGTACATCAGCTTTTTTTGAATCTCCTGTACCAGGATATAAATTATTTCTTGCTCAACCCTTTTGATTTCTTTGTTTAATTTCTCATCCACTTTATTTTTGTGTTGTTTTTCTAGTTTCTTAAGATCTGATTCTAGTTTGAGTTTTTCCTGTTTTTGCCTTTTCAGATATGCTGATTTAAGAATTAGTTTCCCTCTAATTAAAGCTTTACCCGCATCCCACAGCACAGATGGAGACACCTTACCATTATCATTCTCCCTTACATATGTCTGAATTTCCTTAACCAATTCCTCCTTCATTTGTCCTTTTAGAACATTTATGTGCAGTATTCCCTCTTTGTCTGATGTTTCTGAAAGTTTTTCAAAAGTGATTTTCCCTGATATTACAATGGCCACTCCCCTCCTATGACCTGTTCTATAGGATGAAGAAAATACTTGATTAAATCCATTTCTTTTAAGCTTTTCATGCTCCCTCTCTGACAGGTGGGTCTCCTGCAGCAGAGCCACTCCCACCCCTCTTTCTTCATTTTACAGGGCTCGAGAGTGCGACCAATTTGGTCGCGACCAAAATTTTTAAGGGTGCGACTAAGATTTTTCCTAGGTCGCACCGGTGCACCTAACGTCCTTGCATCCGCTGCCTCTCCACTAACGAAGCAATGTCGTTTATATCGATATGGTTTAATGTCGCGTTACATGACCCATTCCTTCTGGAAAGCCGTGCCTGTGTTTGGATCTCTCCTCCACACAGCCCCGCCCCCATTCACTCACACACCGGCCAGCTCAACTGCAACATGGAGAGACACAGCGCCGCTGGTCCAAACTCCCGACATTTGTCTACAGTTTTAATTGTTATTAACACAGCTGTATATTGTTAAGTATGAGAGGGAAACCTGTATTGGTACCAGTGTTTCCGCTGGTAACTCTGTTACTGCGGCCGCCACGGCGAAAAACACATTAGATATTAAATGCAACTAACTTCAGTTCGTTGAGTAATAGCGTGTAAGACGGAGCCTGCTGGATCATAAAAATGCAGCGCAGTGACGATACAGACATTTCATAGCCTACACAAGACGGGTGTAACGCCGCTAATGAGTCAGCCGTCACTCTCTGAGTAGCCTAGCATATGCTTCAGTCCATCGCACTCCCTTGGTCTTTCGGTCGTTCTTTTTTTTTTTTCTCTCTCTAAAGATTTCGGCCTTTATTTTGATAGGAATGCTGAAGACATGAAAGGGTAGAGGGGGGGTGACATGTAGGAAAGGGCCGCAGGTCGGAGTCAAACCTCTATATTTACCAACTGAGCTATCCGGGCGTCCTCTCTCTTTTAATCAGTCTGTTATTGTTGTTGAAAGCTTATGAAGGAGCTTTCTCAGAGATATCTATCCTAGGCTATTTATTTTAGATAACTTTCATTTACATGTGTTGCAGCTGTATATTTTCAAACTGGTAAAGGAAACCCTGTCTTTGCATTTTATTTTAATCACAATCTGTTTTAATAAAAGAGCTTGTGAAAAGTGGCTCTGACTTAAAACTGAACATTTAGCCTACTTTGTAAAAAAATACAGAGCTATATATCCTGTATCGCCATTCAGCGTTACGGCGATGCGAGGAAAAATTTGGGTGCACACCTAAATTTTGTGCTGGTGCACTTAAATAAAAAAAGTTAGGCGCACCAGTGCAACCAAGGCAAAAAGTTAGTGTGGAGCCCTGTTTTACCTAGTATCTTGGATCTTTTAATTGGGTCGAGTATCCCATTTACATTATATGATGCTATCTTTAATAATCTTTTCTGGGTTGCCATATTCGCTGATTCTCCGTCTCCTCCGTCCTATGCTTACCCCTTATGCTACCAAATTGGTAAACTGCCCTAAACATTAAAGATACAGAAACAAAACAAATCACTGATGAACTAGTTATTAACCAGAAAACTCACTAGAGGGACTTCAAACTAACTAATGCCCGGCCATGAAGGGGATCTACGTCATGGATTGCATTTCTGGCATGCCGCTCTCTGTTTACATTATTTTCCACACAGCGACAAACACAAATCAACAGAGAACTCCTTAATGAAACATTATCTAACAAGTGTATTAAAGCGGCTATTGTAGAGGCTAACGGTGCTCGGTTAGCCCCCCCTCCCCCCTTAAACATTTTCTCATCTACACGATTCACGTGGGTCACCTATTTTGGTTTCAAAACGGCGAATTTCGCCGAAAGGTGAGTGATTTTCATGTCTGAACGTTACTTGGTACGTAATGTTAGCTCACAATGCCTTGTGTTTCTCACTCTCATAACTTATTGTTTATCAGACGTGACATGAGAAGAGGGAGATTAGCTAACGTTAGCCAACCTATTTATAAATATAATTAAATAAATAAATAAATAAATAAAAATCACATTCAAATAGTAATTTCAGCATTCGAATAGTATTGATTTTGTTACTATTCGAATTACAGTACAGGCCAAAAGTTTGGACACACTTTCTTTTTTTATTAATAAGGGACAAAATTCCACTAATTAACCCTGACAAAGCACACCTGTGAAGTGAAAACCATTTCAGGTGACTACCTCATGAAGCTCATTGAGAGAACACCAAGGGTTTGCAGAGTTATCAAAAAAAGCAAAGGGTGGCTACTTTGAAGAATCTAAAATATAAGACATGTTTTCAGTTATTTCACACTTTTTGTTAAGTACATAATTCCATATGTGTTCATTCATAGTTGTGATGCCTTCAGTGAGAATCTACAATGTAAATAGTCATGAAAATAAAGAAACACATTGAATGAGAAGGTGTGTCCAAACTTTTGGCCTGTACTGTATATTCAACTTTCGGAATTCGTTCCAACAGCCCTACTTTACATTGTTAGTTAATTTCCTATCCTGGCTAATTTTGACATACAGTAGATTGCACAACTGCAACTGTTCAGCAGGTTATCCCTTACTTGATGCAGGGTACTTTTCCTCTGAGGAATTCTCTTGGTCCAGCACACTCTATTGCATCGAGTGCAGTGCAGATAACTGGTGTGTGGTTCACCTCTTTTTGAGTCTGGCCACCCCACTAAAGACAGAAACAGTAAGATTAAGTGCTGGGTGATTAACAACATAGTATGTTCTTTAAAAACAACAAAAAAAAAAAAAAACAACACCACTTACTCCGACACAACCATGACCCATTTCCTGAAAGGCACTGTGGTTGCCTGCATGATCTACAGGATCTTGACAGTAGATGAACTCCTCTGGTCTTCATCATACATCACATGTTTAACAAAAGACAAAGAGAGAGGGATGTAAGCTAGTATGCCTCTGCTGTGAAAATGACTGATAACCTTCAACAGGAAACTGTAGATTCCATTACTAGGGATGCACGATATTGGATTTTGGATCTGATTTTGGATATTCGATATGCCGATATTTTCAAACTAATTTTGGCCGATACCTATACACATTTCTCCCCTGATATACTGTATATTCACTTTAATTCTACTGAAGAGAAATCCAAGTATCTCTCCTGTACTACCTTTACCTTATTACACTCATGTGTTGTAGATAAGGCAATACACAAGACAAACATTTGATTCTACTAGGGCTGCAACTAACGATTATTTTAATAATCGATTAATCTGTCGATTATTTTTTCGATTAATCGATGAATCGGATAAAAAAAAACAAAAAAGCGTTCATTTACATCAACTCAATACATACATACTTGTTGTTTTAGTTAATAGTTGTGTAAAGGTAAGTAACCCGCATACAGACAAGACACACACACACACAGACACGCAGAGAAACACATTCACAATTATTCATTAAATTATTACCATCATTGTAGTAAGTGCAAGTTAAGTTCATTTATACACCACACACTAATATATTTGTCAACAATAACTGATATGGGACAAGCACATAATATATACATGACAACAGATTGAAAAATTAATGGGCCAAAAAAGGAGAGTGAATAAAACCATGTCTTTAGTCTTGCAAACTATACCACCCCTGCTTTACTACGGTTATTACCGAGCTAACGCTAGCTTGTCATGCTAGTCAGCTGGATAACGAGTAAACAGCAGCACCAGAAGAGCTACTGGAGGGACGGTACGTTCCTCACTTCAGAACGGAACAGAAGTAGGATAGTGTAGTGACTTTACCCTGCTGTTGAACTCCCTTCCTCCTCATCAAGGACTCCAACATGTTTACGTTTTAGGTGCCGATTCATCACCGTGGTGCGCCCGTGCCATGCCGTGTCGCTTTTGCTTATCTTGCAATTAACACGTTTTTGATTTATTTAGTGTGAAATGCTCCCACATCTTGGATAACTTAGGTCGTACTGATTTCTCTGCCTCCGCCGTGTGTTTCAGAACAACGTTACGGGTCTCTCCGGTCTCTCTCTGTATTTCCTCTACCAACGCTCTGCTCTTTTTTTCTTTTCTTTCGCTCCGTGCTGCGCTGCTCCACTCCACGCTCAACTCAAATTTTTTTTATCTCCGCGACTGAGTGGCGTAATAGTTGCGCAACACAACGAATCGATAATGAAATTCGTTGCCAACTTTTTTAGTAATCGAATTTTATCGATTTTATCGATTCGTTGTTGCAGCCCTAGATTCTACCATAAATGTATTGTTTTACAAATGTAAACAGACATTCACCCCTGAAAAATACTAATAGTTAAATTATTTCACTTGGATAAGAATAAATGATATGCCAGTGCCACATTTTATTTTTAAGTTCAGACTTCAAACTTTAGTCTTTAGGAGTAAAATAAATAAAAACACATCTTCAAATAAAAAATTGACATCTCCTACTTGAACAGGTCTGCCAAATGCCTTACATCAGAGGCAACGCTAAACAGCCGTTCACGGTCAACACGCAGCACGATATGCACTCATTCTCTTTCTATTTTCCATTTCACAAACGTATTATCAAATGCAGACGCAATTGCAGCTGCTGTTTGAGAACCGGAGCATTCCTGTGAGTGTAGGTCGGACAGCTTTTTTAAGGGTGAAGTCTTCGTTTATCCACTGGGCAGTGAGACTCAACATGCTAACAGGACTCACGCTTGATGTCCAAATGTCCGTGGTAAAGCTAATGTGACTAGCGCCGCAAGGAGCTTTTCAATGTGACTGGCGACAACACTGGAGTTCAGATAAGGGCACATCAGAAAAGTAGCGCCGGCAAGGCATAGCATACCGCGGCTCCACCACGCTAAACGGCTGGTTATCAAGAGCAATACATTCAATGATTTTGTCGTTAAGCCCTTTTACCTTTGGGTGGTCGCAGCTGTATTTTCTAGCTTTGTCAAAAGGACTGAAGTAGAGGCTGCTGATTGGTTTTTGCAGGCGTTTTTTCTTCTTACTTTTCAAAGTCTCGGTGCTCCTCAGGATGACAGCTCTTGAGATGCGTAATCATATTTGTAGTGTGGAACACGCCTCCTCGCATCACTTGTATTGCAAATAGCAAGTTTGTTATCTGTTTTACATATCTCGAAATACCTCCAAACAGCCGACATGTTGGAAGTTTAAGTTGCTGGCGCTCATGCTACGTTCATGGTCGTCATGTGCGCATAATAAACAAGCCACCCTATCGGCATGGCTCATCGGCAGAAATATTCATATCTGCCGATTATCATTTTAAGCTTTTATCGGCAGATACCATGTCTTGCCGATATCATCGTGCATCCCTATCAATTATATAGCAACGCAAAATTTCAGTGCCTTATTTAGGTGCCACTTAAATGCCTGCGCTTCTCTCTGATGCTCCGAAAACGGACGTTAGAGGGAAACTGAAACATCGCCGCACGGGACGCAAGTTAACACTAGAGCCCGACCGATATATCGGCCGGCCGATATTATCGGCCGATATGAGCGAATTGCATTTAAATCGGCATCTGCATTTATAACGGCCGATGAAACATGAGAAACAGAGACTCATGCTTCACTCATGTTATGAGTGTTGCATAGTTTGCCCACCAGAGGGAGGTCTGCAACTCCCCAGTTGACAACAGCGCCAGAAATCCACTACAGAAGAAAGCTATCAGCCAAGCCAGTGGCAGATGTACTGCTTTGACGGTGAGTCTGTCGTTCGTCATGTGAAATGATTGTAGATTTAGTTCATACATTGTATATCAAAACGGTTTGGTAGTTCTAGCTAACGGTCCTATCATTATCACTTCTAAATATTCTGTAACATCACTTACAATGCCAATGCATTGCTATATTAGATTAGCCACAAAGCTAACTAATACCATGTTTATCAGTGGAAGAGCGCGAACGTTAATAAGAGGTCAAACTAACGTTTCGCTAACGTTAGCGCAACAGCGTTAGCCTAGCCGGCTAGGTAAATATTACAACTGCCTTCGGAGTTTCCTATATCTGCGTCCACGTTGTCAACATAAGACTTGTGGCGTTAGTGCTCCTTTTGTACCATAACTTTATTGAATGAAACGTTAAACTTCGCTCCTACGAGATGGTTTTTGTTAGTTAGTTAGTTACACACAAAGCTAACTGGCTATAGTTAGCCTGTACGTATGCTAGCGGACATTAGCTAACGTTGCATAGCCAGCAAGCAGCTTCGGCAAGCTAACCTCGACAGCTAACACATCCATGTGTCTCCATTTCAAAACATCACTGCAGATTGACTGCTTTTAGCAGCAGAGGTTGATTGTGGGCAACATACTGTCGCGGTTAGCTCGCCGAAACTACTGCCGATTGAAGTTGCTGGCTAGCTACGCAACGTTAGCTAATCCCGCTAGCATACGTACAGGCTAACTATAGCCAGTTAGCTTTGTGTGTAACGTTACAAAAAAAACACCTATTTCGTAGGAGCGAAGCTTAATATTTCATTCAATAAAAGTATGATACAAAAGGAGCACTAACGCCACATGTCTTGTTTTGACAACGTGGATGTAGCTCCGAAGGCAGTTGTAATACCGGTATTTAACTAGCAGTCTAAGCTAACGCTGTTTCGCTAACGTTAGCAAACTTCGCCGTAGCGTTAGCTAGCTGTTTAAACTTGTGAAAAGCTGAACAGCATCCCCGTCCAAGCTGCCTTTCACTCCCCCCCCAATATTATTATACACATAATAAAGACACATTGATTCGGTCTAGACCAAAAGTCATATTTTGCCGGATCAGTGGCAGAAACCGTGACAGTGAACCGAGACGGGGCTTTCGCCCGTCATTCCCCAACGTGGCGAAACATTTTTTTTTTTACAATTTTTTTTACATACAGATTGTTTCAAAGCAGCTTTACAGACATAACAGGAAAATGTTGTAATAATATTTTTAAATATAAATAGGTAATACCTATTGCTTGACAAATAAAAATAAAAAAAATATTTCTCTATATTTCTCATTTTTGCCTATGTAGGAGATCCCTGTTTATTATTATTATAATTGTAATGATGACATGAGTAATGATACATGGTGATATTATTAATACACATGCTTATTCTTTCTCTGTCTTTCTTTCTGCCCTACAGATGGCTGAAAAAGGTGAACGCTGTAGCAGCAAAGTGTGGGACTACTTCTGCAAAGATTCCTCTAATGCAGTGTTCTGCAATATATGTGCAGCTAATGTAAGCCAGGGGTCTATCAAAGCGAAGCAGAAAAACACTTCCAATTTGTGGACTCATCTGAAAACCAAACACAGTGAGCAATATAAAGAGGCACAGCAGCAGAGTGAGGTACAAAAAACTCTTTGTTAGAACACAGCAGCCTACCCTGCCACAAGCATTTGATAAGGTACTCAAATGGGGTCCATCAGATCCAAGGGCAAAAAACCTGGACAAAAAAGTAATGGAGATGATAGCGACAGACATCCAAGCTTTTTCTGTGGTGGAAGGTGTGGGGTTTAGAAGGCTGCTGGCTGCTGCAGAGCCTAGGTACACTCTGAAGACAGAAAAGTTTTATCACACAGATAAATTGCATCATGTGCATGCAAAAGTGGTGATCAAGATAAAGGAGTTGTTGGCTGTTGAAAATGCAAAGCATATTGCATTTACAACAGATTGTTGGTCAGGGTCCACTGAGTCGCTAATGAGCTTGACTGCTCACTTCATCGATGAAGAATGGAACAGGGTGCAAGTTGTCCTAAATGTGAAAGCCATGAGTGGATCTCACACTGGTGAGTACATTGGACAGTTGTTTTTAGGCATGCTTACCGAGTGGGATATAGACAGTGAACGTGTGCTGCTGGTGCTCAGGGACAGTGGAGCCAATGTTGTTAAGGGGATGAGGTTGGTGGAGATGCCTGACCTCAGCTGCAGTGCTCACACCCTCCAGCTTGTTGTGTATGATGGCCTCCAAGCACAGAGAGCTGTAGGTGACATCCTGGCCAAACTGAAGAGGTGTGCAACCCATTTTGGTCATTCAGTCCCTGCCAAGCAGAGGCTTGAAAAAATTCAGAAGGATGTTGGTCTACCTGAACACCGCATTCTCCAGGCATGCCCAACCAGATGGAATTCCACATTGCATATGCTCCAAAGGATGCAGGAGCAAAAGAGAGCAGTGACAGTCTACTCTGGGGACTTTGGACATTTTACATGTCCAAGTGTGGAGGAGTGGGACCTGGTCGAAAAGCTAATCAACACACTGGAACCAATTGAGGAAATTACTCTAGAAGTGAGTAAGTCTGATGCATCTGCATCATGCATCATCCCCACCACTGAGGTTTTGAAAAGATTTCTGGAGACTCAGGGTCCTGAAACTAGAGGAATTCAGACTTTGAGGAAGGTCATGCTCGACAGCTTAACCAGAAGGTTTTCCAAGATTGCAGAGTTCAAAGAAGCAGTGCTGGCCTGTGTGCCGGTTCCTCGTTACAAACAGCGTCCCCTCTCTGACAGCACAACCAAGAAGGCCAAAACCTGGCTTGAAAAAGAGGCAGACAAACAACATCAAGCAAGCTCAGCAGCCACTCATAAGGATGCCGAGGGATATTCAAAGAAACCTAGGATGGAGAAGTCCCTAGACCAGAAGCAGAGTGTGCTTGACCATCTCTACGAGGACATGTTGCAGAGCCAGCAAACAGTGACAGGGGTGTCAGAGTCTGAACGAGGAGCTGGATCGGTATCTTCAAGAGCCCGTTCTTGATCGCAAAACAGGTTTCACTATTTATTTTTCAGTGATATCAAATTAAGTTATGCTTTTGTATATTAAGTATATAACATTTGTATTTGTCATCAGCAGGTGACCTCCTGCAGTGGTGGAGGCAAAACGCTGGCCGCTTCCAGACTCTGGCACCATTGGCCAGGAGGTTTCTCACTCCTCCACCTTCATCTGTCCCTAGTGAGAGGGTATTCAGCACTGTGGGGGCCATCTATCAAGATAGGAGGAGCTCTCTAACAGGTTCCAAGGCAGAGATGTTGTGCTTCCTGTACTACAACCTGCCACTTCTCAACTGGCAGTACTAAGGAGCACCCTGTTCAAGACATTTTTCAAAACAATGTTCAAATATTAAAGTTCAGAGCAAGACAGAGTAAAAGTCTCAAAGTATAATTTGTAAAAAGTAGTGAAGGAGGAAAACCTCTTGCCTGTGTGTTATGTATATATTGAGAACATTCTACATTGTTTTAATTATATTTTGGTATTTATTTATTTTATATTTATTTATTTTATATGTAGCTATACATTTAACTTATTTTAATTTTATTTTCAATTCATTAACATGGTTTTGTGGAATATTGAATTTGTTTGGTATAGCTCTTTTACTTTAGTATTATAATTTATTTACAGTACACAGACTGTTAAAACCAGCTTCAGTAAAAGTAAAAGTGTTAAATGTTTAAAACCAGACTGTTTTTTGATTATTAAAAATATATACTTTTGATGTGCAATTGTTTAGTCATTGAGACTGTAATCTAAGGCTTTTTTTAACATAATCCCTTCTGGAAAATGGTTTATACAGCCCACATACAGTGAGGAAAATAAGTATTTGAACACCCTGCTATTTTGCAAGTTCTCCCACTTAGAAATCATGGAGGGGTCTGAAATTGTCATCGTAGGTGCAGGTCTATTGTGAGAGACATAATCCAAAAAAAAAAAATCTAGAAATCACAATGTATGATTTTTTAACTATTTATTTGTATGATACAGCTGCAATTAAGTATTTGAACACCTGAGAAAATCAATGTTAATATTTGGTACAGTATACTTTGTTTGCAAGTACAGAGGTCACACGTTTCCTGTAGTTTTTCACCAGGTTTGCACACACTGCAGGAGGGATTTTGGCCCACTCCTCCACACAGATCTTCTCTAGATCAGTCAGGTTTCTGGGCTGTCGCTGAGAAACACGGAGTTTGAGCTCCCTCCAAAGATTCTCTATTGGGTTTAGGTCTGGAGACTGGCTAGGCCACGCCAGAATCTTGATATGCTTCTTACAGAGCCACTCCTTGGTTATCCTGGCTGTGTGCTTCGGCTCATTGTCATGTTGGAAGACCCATCCTCGACCCATCTTCCATGCTCTAACTGAGGGAAGGAGGTTGTTCCCCAAAATATCGCAATACATGGCCCCGGTCATCCTCTCCTTAATACAGTGCAGTCGCTCTCTCCCATGTGCAGAAAAACACCCCCAAAGCATGATGCTACCACCCCCATGCTTCAAAGTAGGGATGGTGTTCTTGGGATGGTACTCATCATTCTTCTTCCTCCAAACACGGTTAGTGGAATTATGACCAAAAAGTTCTATTTTGGTCTCATCTGACCACATGACTTTCTCCCATGACTCCTCTGGATCATCCAAATGGTCATTGGCAAACTTAAGACGGGCCTTGACGTGCTGATTTAAGCAGGGGAACCTTCCGTGCCATGCATGATTTCAAACCATGACGTCTTAGTGTTTTACCAAGAGTAACCTTGGAAACGGTGGTCCCAGCTCTTTTCAGGTCATTGACCAGCTCCTCCCGTGTAGTTCTGGGCTGATTTCTCACCTTTCTTAGGATCATTGAGATCCCAGGAGGTGAGATCTTGCATGGAGCCCCAGTCCGAGGGAGATTGACAGTCATGTTTAGCTTCTTCCATTTTCTAATGATTGCTCCAACAGTGGACCTTTTTTCACCAAGCTGCTTGGCAATTTCCCCGTAGCCCTTTCCAGCCTTGTGGAGGTGTACAATTTTGTCTCTAGTGTCTTTGGACAGCTCTTTGGTCTTGGCCATGTTAGTAGTTGGATTCTTACTGATTGTATGGGGTGGACAGGTGTCTTTATGCAGCTAACAACCTCAAACAGGTGCATCTAATTTAGGATAATAAATGGAGTGGAGGTGGACATTTTAAAGGCAGACTAACAGGCCTTTGAGGGTCAGAATTCTAGCTGATAGACAGGTGTTCAAATACATATTTGCAGCTGTATCATACAAATAAATAGTTAAAAAATCATATATTGTGATTTCTGGATTTTTTCTTTTAGATTATGTCTCTCACAGTGGACATGCACCTACAATGACAATTTCAGACCCCTCCATGATTTCCAAGTGGGAGAACTTGCAAAATAGCAAGGTGTTCAAATACTTATTTTCCTCACTGTACATAGAACAGGCAGATATTTTGCTATTGAATGTTGTGTAAGTGCAGTTTATAGGAAATGGGTCTAATATGCAGTTTATTTTCAAAATCAAAATATCGGCTTATAAATCGGCTCTTTTCAAGTTAATATCAGCATCGGCCCCCAAAAATCCATATCGGTCGGGCTCTAGTTAACACTTCAGTTGGCAGCAGGTAACGTTAGCCTACCGTTAGCTGGATTAAACAGTTAAAATGCTGACAGCTAAACGGTGTAAAAGTGTGTCTGTATTTCACTAGAGACTGTAGCTGCCATTGTCTGAAAAACACAGAAGAGATGGGTCACCTTTTTGAGCCCTTCTGAGTTTGCAGATATGATTTTAATATAACATTATAGTCATTATGGCCTTTAGAAAAACGTTTTTTGTGGAGGTGGGGTAAGGCAAGGCAACTTTATTTATATAGCACATTTCAGCACAGGGTAACTCAAAGTGCTTTACACAAACAACAAATAGGAAAAAAAAAATTGACGAATACAAATATAATACAAGATAAAATACAAGATTAGAATTAACAGTTCAATATATAAAATAAATAAATAAATAAATTAAGAATAGGCAACATGAAAAAGAAAGGTCTTCAGCCTTAATTTAAAAGAGCTGAGAGTCGTGGCTGACCTGCAGCTTTCTGGGAGTTTGTTCCAGATATATGGAGCATAAAAACTGAACGGTGCTCCCCCCTGCTTAGTTCTGACTCTGGGGACAGAAAGCAGACCTGTCCCAGATGACCTGAGAGGTCTGGGTGGTTCATGGTGGAATAACAAATCTGAAATATATTTTGGCCCTAAGCCATTTAAGGATTTATATACCAGCAAAAATATTTTGAAGTCTATTCTTTGAGGCACAGAAAGCCAAGTGTAAAGACTTCAGAACTGGAGTGATGTGATCCACTTTCTTGGTCTTCGTTAGAACTCGGGAAGCAGCATTCTGAATCAGCTGCAGCTGTCCAATTGATTTTTTAGGGAGACCTGTAAGGACACCGTTACAGTAGTCAAGTCTACTAAAATGTGGTAGTGCACTGTAGGCCCCTGTGGGGCGGGCTAAGCTTTTGTCCTTAATGGCATTTTTTCCCCCTTACATTACTTTTACTTTTATACTTTAAGTAGTTTTGAAACCAGTACTTTTACACTTTTACTTAAGTAAAAAGCTTGAGTTGATACTTCAACTTCAACAAACCCTAGTATCTGTACTTCTACTTGAGTAATGAATGTGAATACTTTTGTCACCTCTGCATGATAAAAGATTGAAAAATGAATGGGCCACAAAAGGCGAGTGAATAAAAACGTGTCTTTAGTCTTGCAAACTATACCACCCCTGTTTTACTACTGTTATTAACGAGCTAACGCTAGCTTGCCATGCTTGTAAAGCTGGATAACGAGTAAACACCAAACCAGCACCAGAAGAGCTACTGGAGGGACGTTACGTTCCTCACTTAAAAGTAGGATTCTGTAGTGACTTTACCCTGCTGTTGAACTCCCTTCCTCCTCATCAAGCACTCCAACATGTTTACGTTTTAGGTGCTGAATCATCACCGTGGTGCGCCCGTGCCATGCCATGTGGCTTTTGCTTATCTTGCAATTAACACGTTTTCGATTTATTTAGTGTGAAATGCTCCCACACCTTGATTACTTAGGTCGTACTGATTTCTCTGCCTCCGCCGTGTGTTTCAGAACAACGTTACGGGTCTCTCTCCGTATTTCCTCTACCCCCACTCTGCTCTTTTCTTTCGCGCTGCTCCGCTCAACTCAATTTTTTTTTAATCTCTGCGACTGAGTGCCGTAATAGTTGCACGACACAACGAATCGATAATGAAATTCGTTGACAACTTTTTTAATAATCAAATTTTATCGATTCGTTGTTGCAGCCCTACTCCACTCCATACCTCAGACCATTTCTTCATCTCTTACTCTCTCCCAAGCTCACAACCATATCCCGAGAGACACTATACTTGTCCGCTGTAACATTTGTTCACTCTCTCCTTCTCTGGCGTTTGTACTTTATCAACCCTCCCTCCATCTGACTTTTTCTTACTCATGCCTCCCAACGCTGCCACAGACACTCTCCTCTCTATTCTAGGCCTGCCTCCTCTCTACTTTTAGTCACGGGTTTCACTCGTTGAGCGAGCGCGGAAGTTCGGAAATAAACCAAATGGATACTGATGAAAACCCAGGTACTAGTGACGAGAATCAGCCAACCAATCCATCTCAAACCCAACTCGTTCTGAAAAAAGGCTCATATTCGGTGGTGTGGAAGTATTTTGGATTCAAGCAAGACGATGAGGGTCAGTCTGATGCGATTTGCGAGGCATGCTTTGCCCTCATTGCACTACCGCAAAGTAACACCACAAGACTTTACCAGCACCTCAAACGTCACAAGGTTCAATATGATGAAGCCATACAAGGCAAGAGGGCCGAAAGACGTTTCAATTTGCCTATTTACAGCCATGTTCAGGGCCATAATCAGCGCAGTGTGTTAAACTTCTATTTTTGGTAACCTACTTGAATGGCCAGTTGAATGTTAATTCTATAAAAAGGCAAGCAGTTAAAGAGTGTGCAAATAAGTCATTCTGTTTTTGATAGTGTACGTAATTGGCAATTTACAAACTCCATTGCTCTAGAGATTGAAGCTTTAGCTGCAGCATGTTGATTCACATGTTTTAATTATGTAAAGACATGTTCAAGGAGTTCAGATAGAGCCAGTATCAGGGCCATATTTAGTTCAATATGTTAGGTCTAGGGCTGTGCTTGATTGAAGAAAATAGTTAGGTCACTATTTTTTGAAGCCTACTTAAATGGCCAGTATTTACTTTTTCTTTATTCATTGAAGCCTCCATGTTTACAGGCTTGTGGTGATGCGCAATGTGCCAAAAATCAATGATTGGGACTGCCAATATATTTTTGTTTTGTCATGGTTCATATGTGCTATGAACATTACACATCGTGAGAAAAAAATCATGGCAGAGAATCGTGATATCAATTCTAAGCTAAATGATTCATATTTTTCCCCGAATCGTGCAGGCCTACTCTACTCTATCCTCCTCTCTTGACTAGGGCTGGGTACCGAACGTCGATACTTTTATGGTATCGAAAAAAATACTCCAATCCTGAGTATCGAAAAATTCTTTATCTTTCGGTGCCAAATTTCGGTTCCAAAAGCATCTGAGCGCGTAAGCGCACACTTATCTGTCCTCTCTGCATATTGACACAGAGCGGAGCTCCGACCGACACACGCACGCACACACAGAGAGGTGCGGACGGAGTGAACTGTCTGCAGTTTTGTTGAGGTCACAGAGAGTCACGGTTGGTCTCAAGTGTGGTTACAGTTTTTTAAAACTTCACGCAGACAGCGTTTGCTGCGATGTGATATTTAATGGCGAGCCGAAAGCGGTCGCGGTGCTGTTGACGTTACCAGAGGTGGAAAGTAACAAAATACATTTACTCACGTTACTGTATTGAGTATTTTTTAAGTAGTTTTTAAAATCGGTATTTTAAAATGTACTTGATTACATTTTGAGTGAAGGATTGTATTTCGCTACATTATAAATCCCATCCGTTACTGAGTAAAAAAAAAAAAAAAACGAAAGGAAGGAAGAAAAAAAATCGCGCTCGGAATGACTACACCAGACCATAGGCTGTAATGCACCCTTAATGCACCAGCATTCTTTATTTTGCGCGAACGTAGGCAGCTTCTTCTTCTCTGGTTGTAAGTCGCAATTAAAAAGAAGTAGAAGAAGAACTGCACCGTCGGACCCTTATATACTGTCTATGGTCGGACCCATGGATGTCGGACCTGGAACTGAGAGGGAGACGTTAGCATGGACGTATATCAGCTGTCATTTGACTGACAGTCAAATGACTTGACTGAAGCAGAGTGCGCACCGACATCTGAAGCTTGGCTAGATAAGGGGGGATGCAGCAGTCAGGACCAGCTTTGTGATAAACTACAAAGTCGCCAAAACAGTAAGCCATTTTCTGAAGGGGAGTTTATTAAAGAGTGTTTGGTGGACTCTGCTGCGCTAATATTCCCAGAGAAAAAAAGAGACGTTTGAGAACGTGTCGCCTGACATAAAATTAATATTTAGCAGAATTAAGTTTAGCCTATTGGTCTGGCCCTCCACAACAGTCCCTGTTTCTCATGTGGCCCATTGGGAAAATTAATTGCCTACTCCTGCCAGGACAACATATGTAGGAGACGTTACGTATGAATTTATTCACATACATCTAATTAGCTCATACGGGCTACTTAGGTGTGTAGAAGCTATAGCTGCTAGTCAGGGCTGTAACATTAGGGTCTGTTTATATTAATATACAGTATCTCACAAAAGTGAGTACACCCCTCACATTTTAGTAACTATTTCATTATATATATATATATATATATATATATATATATATATATATATATATATATATATATATATATATATATATATATATATATATATATATATATATATATATATATATATATATATATAGTACAGGCCAAAAGTTTGGACACACCTTCTCATTCAATGTGTTTCTTTATTTTCATGACTATTTACATTGTAGATTCTCACTGAAGGCATCAAAACTATGAATGAACACATATGCAATTATGTACTTAACAAAAAAGTGTGAAATAACTGAAAACGTGTTCGTAGATTCCTCAAAGTAGCCACCCTTTGCTTTTTTGGTAACTCTACAAACCCTTGGGGTTCTCTCAATGAGCTTCATGAGGTAGTCACCTGAAATGGTTTTCACTTCACAGGTGTGCTTTGTCACGGTTAATTAGTGGAATTTTTTCCATAGTTTTGATACCTTCAGTGAGAATCTACAATGTAAATAGTCATGAAAATAAAAAGGAAAACGCATTGAATGAGAAGGTGTGTCCTGTACTGTGTGTGTGTGTGTGTGTGTATATATATATATATATATATATATATAAATATATATATATATATATATATAAATAAATAAATAAATAATGGGACAACACTGAAGAAATTACACTTAGCTATAATGTAAAGTATTAAGTGTACAGCTTGTATAACAGTGTAAATGTGCTGTCCCCTCAAAATAACTCAACATACAGCCATTAATGTCTAAACTGCTGGCAAGTAAAGTCACTACACCCCTATGATAAATTCCCATAGAAGCAGGCAGATTTTTATTTTTAAAAGGCCAGTTATTAGCCTAATAGCTGGTTTGATTTGCATTGAGATATGATTTTATGGAAAGTACCCCATGCCAATCTCTAGGTATGGTGAAGGGTATGTGATGATGTTGGGGGGGGGGCTATTTTAATTCCAAAGGCCAAGGGAACTTTATCAGGATGCATAGTATCCTGGATCCATGAAATAACTGGCCTTTATAATAAACATCTTCCTGCCTCTATGGGAATTTAACATAGGGGTGTACTGACTTTAGTTGCTAGCAGTTTAGACATTATCCTAATGGCTGTGTGTTGAGTTATTTTGAGGGGACTGCACATTTACACTGTTATACAAGCTGTACACTTAATACTTTACATTGGAGCAACGTTTAATTGCTTCAGTGTTGTCCCATTAAAAGATATAATGAAATATTTACTAAAATGTTAGGGGTGTACTCACTTTTGTGAGATACTGTATTTAACAGTCTAGGCATAAAAAAAAAATTGTTTGGTTGTTTGGTTCCGGTTTGTTGTCAGTTGAGGTCATGGGTCGGTAGGGAATTTTTTATTTTTCCCAGTGGCAGCAAGGGATAGGTAGGATTTTTTTTTGCCTTAACAGTAGCGATGGATACTCAATATTTTCATAACATAGCCTGTTACTAAATGTACAGTTGTTGCTTAATAAATTGAAAACATGTAATTCACGCGCATATATTAAGTAGCCACATGTATTTGTTTTGGTCTTATAATACAGCCACAGGTTTAGCGCTCCAGCGCAGAGGATGGTTTGTTTAGACGTTTACAAGAGTTTGTCCAAAAATCAAGATTCGTTGCAAACTAAGAAACAGTTAGACTACAAACTTCCATCTTTCATTTTTGCTTGTTTGTAAAGTCGCTATTTGCAGAGTAGAGCTTTGTTTGCACAGCGCGGTGGACAAGAGTGGACAGCGCATGAAGAGTAGACTGAAATATCGGTTTCTACATGTTTAAATTTGCCTGTAGAACAGGTAGGTGGGTATAGATAAGTATTGACTCTAATCATGGAGGGTTTATTGTAGGCTACTTACAGTTAACGAGTGTAGCGTTAGTTCATCTGCGCCAGCGGAAGTAAATAATGTAAGCTGTAGATATCGTTTCCAGCCAGTTACATGTGCTGCGTGAAGTAACGCACACACCTCGGCTCTGCTGTGTGCGCGCGCGCATCGCTGTTCAGAATTCCGTCTATCTTCCATAATGCAACGCTTGTATCCAAATGAATTGTGTTGTGAAGTTGTCATTAGCTTCACTGCTGTTAGCCACCTCCAATGAGCCCCAGGGACTTGCTGTAACGTTAGATCACTCTAAAGGGTGTTTACCTTTCTTTTGATTGTGTTTGCTTGCTACGTTGCTATCCTCTTGAACGACATTTAAACACAACATATAATTCACGAGTGGTTTCATCTGCCCTGTTTAACGTGTTGAAGCTCCCCAGCCGCGCAGTAGCGCTGTAGCTGGCCGCCGTGGCCGGTGAGGGCTGGTTGAAGGCGCCGTCTTCACGCTGCTGCTGCCGTCAAACTGGACACGGCAACGTTAAGTGCCGCTGCGGCGACATCGGGTCCTCTTCCAGTATTGCTGGAGGAAAACGGGTATCTTGCATCGCAAGAGTGCTGTACAAAAATGTAATTATAGTTCGCCTTAAACTTTTTATTTGTGTATTTATTTAATTAATTAGTCTCATTTTTCCCCAAGCTCATAAAATAAATATGGGTCGCACATTAATTGACAGGGTCGGTTGGAAACCGGAACCAAACAATTAATTTTTTTAGACCCTTTGGGTCTAACCCATTTATGGCGAAAAACACGTGATTTGGCCTTGATTTGCATTATAACTGTTTGTTTGTGAAAGGTATTTTTACTTGTACTTGAGTAATGTTTAATCAAAGTATTTGTACTTTTACTTGAGTACAATATTTTAGTACTTTTTCCACCTCTGGACGTTACACTTCCTCTTAGACAAGCAGCCACAATGGTGGTTTCTCTGCCCTGATGACTGACTGACAGGCTGAGCTTGCAAGGCAAGGCACTTTTAATAATGTTACTCTGAGTGAGCAGTTTTACTAGATTTTTTTAATTTTGATAACTGTTTTGATTCACAATTAAGATGGAAAATAAAAGCTTTGTGTTTAATGTATTTTTGTTGATGTTGAAATGAATTTTAAAAACATATGGTATCGAAAAAAGTATCGTTAGGAATAGGTATCGAAACTGAGGTATCGAAATTGGCACCGGATCGAAAGATTCTGAACGATACCCAGCCCTACTCTTGACTATCTCTGCCCTCTTACTTCACGGCAGGCTCAAAAGTCCTCCCCTGCTCCGTAGTTATCTGAGTCAGTGCGTGCTGAAAGATCAACTATACGGGCAGCGGAAAGGAAATGGCGGAAATCTATACACCCAGATGATCTGCTTACCTATCAGTCTCTTCTTTCCTCCTTCGCTGCCTCTATTTCTGCAGCAAAAAGCTCTTTTTAATCAAACCAAAATTGAATCCCCTTTCTCCAACCCCAGTCCACCTCCTCCCTCCTACCAACACACTTGTCAACTACTTTGTAAAAAAGATAGATGACATACGCTCTTCATTCTCCACCACACTTCCTGAAATCATCTTACCATCCATCACATCCAGTACTCTTTCCTCTTACACCCCTCACTGGGCAGTGGTGGCCTAAAGGTTAGAGAAGCGAGCTCGTGACCGGGAGGTCGTCGGTTCAATCCCCAGACCGACAGGATATAATCTGGGTGGGGAAAGTGAAAGAGCAGCACTTGTCCCTCCCTCATTACCACCACTGAGGTGCCCTTGAGCAAGGCCCTTAACCCCAACTGCTCCAGTGGAGCTGCTCAGTGGCAAGCAGATCAGACTGTGGTTGTACTGGGCAGCTTCCAGGTATGAATGTGGAACTGTGTGAATGTGATCAGGGCGTTCCTGCAAAAGAGAGGCTGCCTCTCAGTGAACCTCCCCTGAATAAATAAGGGTTAAATAAAAAATAAAAATCTATCTCCAAATCAAATTCTTACTTTGATTACCTCCGCCCGTCCAACCACCTGCCCCAGTGATCCGGCAGGGATTCCGGCACTGGGACGTGGCAGTCTGCGCTGTTCAGTTTATTGCTGAACACAGAATTTAATATTCTGATGGGGCGTGGCCTCAGTACCTCTGGCAAGGTTATCTTGTCCCAAAAGCACAACAGGTTAGCCTCTTTGGTGTGCTGTGCATTTTCTTTGTAAATATTTTTTTTACATATTGTTTTCAAGTCATTTTTGTTAAATTGATAATCTAAATATGCATTTTATGGACTATAGGTCACTGATGAGGATGCTACGGCATTTGCTAAATACTTTTTCACAAACTAACAGCTGTGAAAGTTGTGATAAGATGTCTGAGACATATTACAGGTGGTTTGATGTGATTAGCTTCATTAATGAGCAAGCCATTGAATTGAAAAGCTTTAAATATGCATTGAGGATGCGATAGGATTTGCTAAAGACTTTTTTCACAAACTAACAGCTGTGAAATTTGTGATAGAATGCCAGAGACATATTACAGGTGGTTTGATGTCATATTCAAAAATGAAAAGCTTTAAATATGCATTTATAGACTATAGGTCAGTGATGAGGATGCTATGGGATTTGCTAAAGACTTTTTCACAAACTAACAGCTGTGAAAGTTGTGATAAGATGTCTGAGACATATTACAGGTGGTTTGATGTCAATATACCGGTATTCATTAATTAGAAAATGGTTGAAACTACTATATTTATTGGTAACTATAGCCTACATCTTTATTTACATTTATTTATTTTTACTAATTCACAAGTGTGAAATGTTTAATGGCTCTCCCTCTCTTTAATGGAAGTGGTTTGAGATGTCTGTTGTAAAACAAAAAAGTTAATGAAGATTAAAATTAGTGGAGTTGCAATTTTACGACAGTCCCTTAGTACGCCTATTGTGACGGGCGCGTTGGACAGACATTCAGTTCTTTGCGCTCTAAACTGTGTCGATATTTTTGGTGATTTTGAGTTAAAAATAAGTGTGAAACGTCTGTCTAAATAAACTCTACAACATACCCAGAAACTGGGGGAAATCGAAGTATTGACACGGAGCTATTGAAGGTAACATCTGTGAAAACCGACGAATGTCAAATATTAAACTATCTTCACCGCGGTGGCGATCTAGCCAAAAGAGAGAGCCACCTTCGTAACATTGAAAACTCGGGCTCAGCATACCTTGCTAACGTAGCTACTAATCTCGCTTCTTCTAACCTTAACCCTTACTACACCCTTCTGGTATAACATCATTTAAGGCCCATTGTTCATTATTATGACATTACTGCAGTAACATCTGCAAGTATGCAACAGTAGGTCCTGCATTGATAGTAAGCTACTACCAATGCAGGACCTACTTTTTCAGAATTCAATTAAATGCAAACGCTCGCAGCTGTTCAACACTGGAGAAGTTGAAAGACAAGATTTTTTTTGTACTAACATTATACATTAATGTTGTATTCTGCTTTGAGTACTGGGTTATTGATGTAACGTTACAAGTGAATTTCTGAAAGCATGTTGCATTGTCTAGTCTCACAAAAGCAGCTGCGCGTAATTAACGTTAGCATTAACGTTGACGTTAGCTAACTTAGCTTAACGATAGCATTTAAGCGTTACTGTAGCGTTTCGTGTTACTTACAAATAGCTGCAGAGGACCACTGGTGACGGAGGTTTGTACTCAAAGGGCTCTGTATAATTCGCACTTTCCACCGGTATTTCATAAGTAGCTCCCTGACCAGGAGAAACAGCAGGATAGTCCGTTGTCGATGAGTTTTGGGAGTGAATTCCTCCCAGGCATTGTAAAAGAATCACCGTCAGTAGCATCAGGAACTGACCGCACAACAGAATATAGCTTACTGAGACCATTGTCACTCTTAAAATACTACATTAATTCTAATAAAATAGCCATTCATGGTTAACGGCCACATTTAGCCAGCTAACGTTACCAAGGAATGTTTGATTGAGTCGCGTGAGTATGACGCGATGAAAAAAAAAAAACTCTTCTTCTTCTTCTTTTAGTTTTTTGGCAGATTACTACTGTTGTATTATACCGCCACCAACTGTACAGGAGTGTATACCATGAACTTCATAGAAACGTCATAGAGTCTAGGCTTGAATTAATTACTCTTATTCTTTTTCTTTACTTTTGTATTATACCGCCACCAACTCTACAGGAGTTCTCTTAATACATCAATGAGTCTACCCCACTAACACATAACGTGTAGCTAGGGAACGTTGGTGAACGTTAGTTTCTGGTTCCCTCAGGGTTATAACGTGTCCTACACCTTAAGGGAACCAACATAGATATATATATCTATGGGAACCAACCACCTCAAACGTTCTCCTGTGGTTGCACTGTACCTCCACACAACGTACCCTTTTGGTGAGTGCGGTTTTGAAATATTTATTTAAACCAGTGTATCTCAACGGGGGCGTTCAGAAGATGACGGGGGGGGCGCTGGAAGCTCGTTCGAGATGTAGTGTTGACGAACTGACCGAAGAGACGGTTAATTAACCCGACTCGCGTTTAACTTTACATAACTATCAAGATAACATTATGGGCTATTACTACACAATAGCAGAAGAATACCAGCTACACAACAGCCAACCATTTACATATATATAATGCCAACGGCACGAATGAAGTAAAAGAAAAAAACAGGAGTGAGTCGGTTCATTGACGTATGGCACTAGATTCTCCCGGCTCAGTGACACGAGTCGGGTTAATTAACCGGCTCTTCGGTCAGTTCGTCAACACTAGTCTTGGTTCTCTGCAAGTTTGAGTTATTAACCAAGCCTTGTTTCTGGTGCATCTTAGAGGATTGTGTTCACGGCAATTCACACATTATCGATGATGGGGAAGTACAGTAGGCCTACATCACATACAAATACACATCATGTTATTTTTTTAGTTATGTTAAGTTAAATGTTAGAGAAGTGAATGTTGCTACGTGGTAGCTAGGCTAGGCTGTCATGAGGAGACCGTGCACCAGGCTACTGAACGAGACCGTAAGGACCGTAACCGAGGGTACTGCGTCTATATTCAAACGGGTGTCTAGGTTCTCGGCAAGTTTGAGTTATACACCGATAGCAGAAGTCTTTCTCGTGCATCTTAGATGATTGTGTACATACAAATTAATAGATTACACTATTGAGGGATATCACATACAAATGCACGTCATGTTATCTTAGTAGTTATGTTAAATGTTTGTTACGTGATAGGTAGGCCGTCACCACGCGAACCGGTGACAGAATCTATTACCTCCGGCCAACCAACGACTATCCGGTTGAACCGACTCGGTTTTCCCATCACTATCGAGATGAACTGCGCCTCGCCTGTAAAGTTGACGAGAGCAGGTGACAGCAGCGGGGGGCGGGGAAAACATCCGCTGTCAAGTTGGACACGTTTTCCATCAGCCTTCAAAGCATATAAAATGAAGTCACAAACATGCTGCATAGGCGGCGCTAGGCTATTTAAAAATCATCTCAGCACCCCTGAAAATAAAGTCCTTATTGTGATCATGTGAAATCGTTTAGTGCTCAAACTAGTGGCGGTTTTTCGCACGGGCGAACCGGGCAGCCACTTAACTTTAATAAAATATATAAATAATCCTCTGTGCCGCGAAGCGTTTTTCTGTTTTCTATAATTTCACTGTGTGGGGAATTGGCAGATCAGCGCCCCCAGCAGCTGCAGGCGCACTGCTTGCTGAGAGAGGTCAACACCCCCCACTTTCACAATGAAATGGACTAGTCCGTAACAGTGCGCCGCGGGCGCGGCGTCAAAGATAAACACACGGTGACAGGAGAAATGCAAAGGGGAAGTACAAAGAGACGGAGCAAGACCAGTAGGTAGGCTAAGCACAACTCCCCTTAAAACACTTAACCCCTTGATAAAACTGAGTGGTGGACAAACTGTTGATGATAACACTACAACAATAAAAAAGTAGGAATGCTTTAAAGTTTAGTGTATGATTGCATTCAGTGCCGGCCCGAGCCTTTTGGGGGCCCTAAGCAGAATTTGATTGGGGGGGCCCCCCCTCCCACCACGCGGAGTCACCTGTGCTTGACGATTATTGACACAAATGTCACGCCATGAGCAACTGTGACCAATTTATTTTAATTTTAATGTAACAACATTATAAATGAATACAGTGAGGTTATGTATTAATACAGTGAGGTTTATGAACTACTGTCCCCCCGGGGCACAGATGCATAAGGACCCTCCCCCCCTATTCTATTTGTGCAAAAGTGGATGCAAACGGCGAGGGGGGGGTCTGGGGGTGCTCCCCCAGAAAATTTTGAATTTGGTAGATGTTATTTCCTGTATTCTGGTGCATTTTGGGGATGGTCAGCTAGAGAAGGGCAATACCTAAATTTGTTCAGATTCATAGCATTTTGCTTTTTGATTTATTAAGGTAGTGACTTCATGCAACTACTTGGGCTTCAGGGCCAAACAATACTGACATACTCTGTGTTAGTATGAAGTAGGGCTGGGCGATATGGCCTCAAAAAAATTCATGATTTAAATTGACACCCCCCCCCCACACACACACACACACACACACACACACACACACACACATGACACACACACACACACACACACACACTTACACACACACATGACACACACACACACACACACACACACACACACACACACACACACACACACACACACACACACACACACGGGGCATGTATACCATTAGGATTATTCATGCCAATTTTATGTAAATATTGGTTTGAGTGTTTTCCCTATCATTGTACTGGGGGGCGCCCTCTGTGAAAGAGTGAAAAAATTATATTATGCTATATATTAAACAAACCTGTGAAACGACATTTTCCACAATAGAAACATGATTTAAATGAGAAAACGCACTGTTCTAGCTATGAAAAATGGCAGAATCACCCACAGTGGAAGATATTTCAAAAACCGCTTCATACACGCTTCAAGGTGACGGCAATTAGTGGTTAACAGATATTCACAAAGACGTATAGCCCAGCAACAATCTATCTAAAATAACACCTTTTGGAGTACCATTCATGATATATAGTAAAATATTGAAGTTGTGGGAAGTTTATATGGCTTAAACTGTATGTTTCATCCGTCCCCCTATGCTGTTTCATGCGTACCGACCAGGAGGGACGCATGAAACATTACGCACGCCCCACTTTTGCTGTAATAATTCCTGAACGGTTTTGTTCAAAGCTGAAAATGCAACTGTATTTGACAGAAGACAGGTGTAGGTTGCTAGTGACAAAATATTAGCTTCCAGTGCGATACGATCGCTTTGTAAATTCCGTTTAATTAAAAAGTGTTTCAACTGTCCCGGCTCTCCCCTATATAATAATGTTATACATTCAACAACCACCAAACGGATGCGGGAGATAAAGCTGTTTTCACACATACAGGTAATTCACTTCTTGTTCCTCAGTAAAAGTTCAATTCATTTTAACTTTAGACGCGCAACCTTGCTCCTGTTTTCACCTGTTGCTGAGTAACGTACATTAACATGACATGGTCTCATGAGTGTAGCTTACCTGTAGCAAGCTCCTTCGTAGTAACTAGCGATAAAAACAAACGTCGAAGAGGAGCTCCGTGCTACAGAGTGGCGATTGCTAGTTGTTGTAAGCCGCTACAGACCTCCGTCACAGCTCGTTCGTATCAGCGGCTTTTAGCTAGCTAGTAGATGTGTTGAGCCGCATCAGAGTTCTTCAACACCGGGTCCGGTGCTCCATGGTGCTCCGTCAGGTAGGCGGTAGTTCAGTACTCCGGAAATAGGTTTGGCGGATATTGCGGTTAAGTAAGTAATGAAACGAGTAGTTAAAAAAATAACTAATGTTAGCCACTGTCGCTGCCGTGTCGCTGCCTATGGTCGCTGCCTATGGTCGCTGCCTATGGTCGCTGCCTATGGTCGCTGCCATGTTGTTTGTGTATCACTATGGCAAACGCGCGGGGGGAGGGCTGGGCCCATTCGGAACTACGGGAGCCCAGATGGGACCGTCGGCGAATGTCAAGAGGGAAAAACAACACTCGTTTGGGGGCCCCTAGTGGCCAGGGGGCCCCAAGCAGCCGCTATATATATATATATATATAGCTTGTTTTAAGATTCATTAGGAGTATACAGTTTTATTGTATTAATAAATGGCACTTTGTTGAAGTATTTAATGTGTCAACTTTCACTGATTCTTGCTTACTCATTACATGGCATTAGTAGTTTTAGGAGTAGGTATACATATTCAGGTGAAGGCAAGGACGGGTACAGCTTTATCGATACTAGTTTAACAGTTGTACAGTTTTATTCCCCACTTGTTTATATTTTAAATTATTTGTTCTTATATTCTATCCTATTATTATTTCATGTAGGCCCTATATTGTATCCTATTATTTCATTTATATTCTGTGTGCTGTGTGTCTGATATTGTGCTGCTGCAACACTGGTATTTCCCATTTTTTGGGGATCAATAAAAATCTATATATCTGTCTGTCTGTCTGTCTGTGACCTTATGTGGTGTGCCTGTGGTGTGCCTGATTTTTGGTCCCAGAACGTCCCTGTCAGTCACTGTGGCTCAAGCAGGAGGAGGAGTTTTTCCAAACTAAAGTTGATCAAGTCATACCTGAGGTCACCATGTCCCAGGAACAGATCACTGGCCTTGCCGTCATCAATATCAATCACCCAATAGGGGAGCAGATTTCATACGATTACATCATTGATGATTTTGCATCAAGGAAGGCCAGAAAGGTCAGGTTTTAGTTGTAGTTTTGGGTTTTCTGTTCTTAGTGCTATAGTGTAATAATTGCATTCTGTTTAGTGTGTTTTCACATTTGTGTGATGAAGGATTTGTGCTATTTTGAATATGGGGGGGGGGGCGCTCGGAGGGGGTCTCGCCTGTCATTCAACACCGCCCCGGGCTCAAACCTTATTACTTTTGCAAACCTGATTTTAGCGATGGAATAGGATAAATGACGACAGGTTCAGCTCAGTTGCAGCCTAAAGTCAACAGCCTGTCTGCGATTCCCTTAACGAGGGCGCCTCAGTCAGCCTACTGTTTAGTCTGTGCAGAAAACCTTGGGGAAGTATGGCTACTTTCAACCACTGAAAAGGTATGGCTAATGGAGTGAAAATTAAATCTAATCAAATGAACACGTTAAGTAGGCTACAGGTGTAGGCCTAGTATTTGTGGAACCAATCTGTGATCCCTGATCACAATTATGGCAATTATATCTGAATTAGCCTAGCTTATTCACCACAGAGTCCAATTTTGTTGTGCAACGTTAGACAAAATTGCTAACTGTAGGCATGTGTAGCTTAGGAGTAGCCTATAACGAGTTTTTAAAGTGTGCTATTAATAGCCTGCCGTAACAGCTTGAGCACCGCTACCTCCCTACCAGACACTCTTATTTTTAACTGTCAATGCCAATGAAAAATAAATAATTCGACCTGACGGATCATCAGACTCATTCCTATCAGAACTGAAACACTGGAACAACAAACCCTGACTCAGTCTGTTTCCCCATAGATGGATATACGTTTCTTTGTTTAAAGAAAACAGCCAGGTTCAGGTGAGAAAGTATAAGATAAGCCTTTAACATTATCCCACTGCACTGAACAGCAACTCCATATTCACATATGTTATAAATAGGTGAATGTATAGCCTACACAATGCATTCTTTGTTTATTAGTTGATAACATTTGCCTTCTGGTTGACAGCACAAAGGAGCGAGGAGAATAGAGAGGGAGAAGGGCAGAGAGAGCAAGATGAACAAGGTGAGAAAATGGCTAAGTAGCCTATAAGACATATATAGTATAGTATATAGTAGGACTACTGTGTTTTGTTTTCTCTTTTATTTGAAGATTATTTGCTAGTTGATTACAAAATGTTTTGTATGTTATTGTCAGTGATATGACGGAGGGAAGGAGATAGAGGGAGAGAGGAGGATGGAGAGAGAGTGGACAAAGAGAGGGACCTGGAAGAACCAGGTGAGAAAGTCAACATATATTATATGGGCAAAAACCCTTAAAACATTCCATTCACATTATATTTACATATGCATTTCATGGAGGACTAGGCTCTTAAGAAAAATAGATGTTGTGTTTTCCCCATCTGGTTCAGAGGCATTATTAGATTAGATGAAAAAGTTGAAAATTAACAGCAGAAAAAAACATGAATAATCCTGTCTAAAAATATGTTAAGGCTTATTTTACCATTCAAGGTATGTGCAGGGGCGTAGCTCCAAATTCTGGGCCCTGTAGAAAGGCATTTTCTATGGGCCCCTCCCTGCAGCCAAAGCTATGAATTCTAGCATATTTTTGGGCCCTCCTCACATAAGGGCCCTGGGCACTCAAAGAACACTGAAAGAGTCCTTGTTTAAAATGTTACTTTTTTAACATTTTTAACATTCACTAGAAGCAAATCCAGAATTATTAAATTTGAAATGATGAATGCGCATAATGGACCCGAGCAGACCCACGGGACTGCGCACGCCCGCTCACATGACTGTTCTCCCGAGCTCACGTAGCTAGCTGTAATAATGGATATAGCTAATGGCTGTAATTCACCATGTGTTCTATTAATACGTCCGTGGTATTATCTTATGAAGTTATGATACATCCGAGAGATGTATGTATGTTGTAAAGCCTGTTATGTGGATGTAACGTCATTAGCCAAACTGGCGGGGGCTATCGGCTAGCTAGCTAGTTGCTAACATCAGGGTTAGCTAGCATGGCTGTATTAAGATCATGCCTACATAACGTTACAACAGACATAGTGATTACATCGCCTTGGTTCTCTCCTATGATACATCCGAGGGCTGTATGCTGTAAAGCTTGTAACGTGGATGAGAAATGAAGCCGTGGATGAGCTCTGTTCACCAAACTGCAGGCTAACTGCTAGCGCTAGCTAGTAGCTAGACATAATGATTAAATCTCCTTGGTTGTCTAGCTAGCTAAATACATCTATCGTTTATTTAGCTAAGCATGTAAACGATCGAGAACAACGAAAACACAATGTTTAACGTAAGTGAATATTTTAGACAATGAAAACGGCGAGTTCATGAGTTTGCCACTTGTAAGCAAGGGGGTAAGCTTCGCTTCAGAACTCGAACCTTGAATGTGATCCCTTTCATCATGGTCGAAGCCATCAACAATGTCCTGTCTAACATAATGTGAAATAAAGAAAAACGTTGATTTATTATCTTAACTTACATGATTTAACACGTATGTCTCCCAACTCAACTCACAATTGTGTTGGAATGTTATATGCTGAAATGTTTTACATTACCAAGAAACTGCAGGCTACTCAAACGTTTCCAATCAAAAAAGTATATTTTACAGTTGATTCTAGCCACTTTTTTGTCAGGCCAAGAATGTTTTAATGTTAGATGTCATATTGTAATCATAGCGTAAGAGGTGAGCCGGATACTCGGCTGAAACGAGTATCCGGTACGGATAAAGTACTTTTGCTGAGTACGAGTATTATACGAGTAATACGAGTCAATATCTGTGCTCGGATTGAATAAAAATCCTCATTGGGTAGCTTACTGTGTCTGCGTTCTGTGATTGGCTAGTCACACAGCGCCCCTCCCCTACACACATACAGATTTATTGTGTTGCTGTGTCCCGCTCCGCTCTGCTCACTCACAGAACACTGAGAAGAGAACAGCTCTCTCTGTCTCTCCCGCAGTCACTCAGGTTCGCGGGTCTTTTCCGTTAACGTTAGGGTTTCTTCAGCTTCAGGTTTGTAGTTACTTATAAACCAGTAGAGTTCTGGTAAACGTGGGGTTTGTTCAGCCGTGATGCTTAGAATTAACCTGACTCCGCCAGATGGATTGCTTCGCATTTGCTCGGCATATCCATCTGGGAACTTTCCGTTGGAGAACTTTTGGGAAGGGGCGGAAATACTGGTTAGCTGATTGGATGAACCATCTGTCTATCACCTATGTTGGTGATAGACGGGGCCAAATCAACCAATCAGATCCACGAAGCGTATGAAAATACAACCACAAGCCCGCCCCTGCTGCTGCAGGCAAAGCATAGCTCGTTAGCTCAGCAAGCAAGCAACATGTCGGTAAAGGATATTTGCTGTTTGTGTAACGAGAATTTAGGAATAAAAGGCACCATTTCAGGTTCCCGGACGACCGCTGTCTGAAAATACTGGTTAGCTGACTGGATAAACCATCTGTCTATCACCACCTAATCCACCTCAAAACCAACGCTGATTGGCCCGGTCGTTTGGCTAACGGCTCCAAATTTTCTCTATCTCAAGATGCCAGACTGATCTGCGAGTGGAAAACTGGAGCTCGCGAGATCAGGACGGTCTCACGAGGCTAGCTTAGAATGCGACTCGCGTTCAAGGGGGTAAGCTTCGCCTCAGAACGCAAACCTCCGATGGCGCCATTTTGTTGCTACGAAGAGATCACCTCTTGTTAGCATTCCACTGACCGCCATTTTTTTTTACGTCACTTGACTCCGAATAACTTTACATCTGAAGCGTTAAAAGACTATTTGTCCGTTGTTTAGTTATAAAGAAACACGACAATGTATAAAAGGCTCCATTACCTTGTACCTCACGTTATAGCTCCGTAGCAGACGCTTTTGTAAAAATACGCTAATGATTGTGTCATAACCAAGTGACTTACTGTCGCACAGTGGAGGAATTACCGTATAGTACAGGAGAAGCTCGCAGGCAGTTTCGACTTACATTAGCTGTTTAGGTTTAATTACGAATGTTAACTAGCATGTTAGTTAGCAATAATTAGCCTGTGCTTATGTTATCTCCTTACATATACCTACACTCTCCGTCTCTGTAAGATTGGGAATGATTGAGATTTCTCTTGGCACAGCTACCAGAACACTTACAACTTTCAGACACGTTGCTCACGTCACATTTACGTTGTCTCTGTCAGTTGGAGGCTGCGCAGTAAGGGAAGAGATCACCGGAAAAGTGCTTCTAATAGCCTTCACTGGTCTCCGTCCAGAGCAACGGGGTCTATTGGTCCATTATATACTGTCTATGCTCGCGTTACGTCTCTGCCTGTCGCAGATTTTTTTTTAACCGTCAGTTGGCTCTAACCAGTTTTTTTTACTTCACGCACTGAGTGTCTGACCTATATACTGTCTATGTGTCTGACACTTTCTTGCTGTATTTCTTTAAAAAAATAAAGGAAATAGTGGTATATAGCACACAGTCCCCCCGCCCCTCTCTCTCACTGTCTCTCTGTTACTCACTCACACACTCACCTGGTGTGGTAATAAAAAAAATAAAAAAGAACCAAAACAAAAAAAAGAACCAAAACAAAAAAAAAAATCACACTGATCATAAAAAAATTTTAAGTTAAAAAAAGAAAGTTAGGTTGAGTAAGAAAACTCTTGTTCATTACATTTTACTTCATAATTGCAACCGCATGTGTTGTATTCATTGTTGCAAAACTTGTTCTGTATGTAGGCCTAGTTCATTTGTTATCGTCATCAAAACCATTGATCTGAAGCTCAGTGCTGATGCTGTCATGTAAATAGTTTTCTATTCTGTAATAAATATAACAATTTCTGATCTACCCATATCAATTGCATGCTTAAAATAACATAGGCTACCGGTTAAAGCCCTGCCCATTTCAAGACAACCGACCCACTTCCGGGTTAAATCCCGCCCACTTCCGGGTTAGGCCCCGAGTCCGAGTACAGATACAGATAATTCATATGGTAAACAGATACAGATACAGATAATGCTGTACTCGCTCATCCCTAATATTTATGTTTTATATTGTTATTATATTATACGATTTCATTTCCAAAAATACACACATACGCGCACGCACACACACACACACACACACACACACACACACACATTAATGTTCATTCGAGGTCAGCTTGCATGCGCTTTATGACAAACCCTGGCAATAGTCAAAGCCAATTTTTCTGGAGAGCCGTGGACTGTGGAGACTTCGACCTTGGAAACTTCAAGTTCTGATCATCATTCAAGACAAATATTGTGTTATAGGTGGTATTTTGTTAATTCAGTGTGTTAACTGTTGTTTGTTTTCGTTTTTTTTATTTATTTCATCTTCCTCAATTTACGTAATTTACTTGTTGCTAGCATATTGTCCCTCGTGTGAACATGTGTTGCTGTGTAGCATACATGTGTTCTAACAGAAAAGGCTCTTCTTCCAAGTTAAGCTTTTTTAGGTAAATCCACAGCCTCCTTTCGTATAATCTAAGATTATGATTATTTTAATCATCATTATATAAGCCTGACGATTCGTTCATGAGTATTAAAAGTAGCATTATGTGCAGCTGTTAGCTAGGTTAATTGCTGTAGCCAGACCTACATAAGCTAACGTAAAACGCTAATGCTTCAGAGCTGCTCTCTTTCCCGCATCAAAAATTATTTTTTCTATTGTCTACATGCTGTACTCAGTCAAACACTAGCTAGTAAGTGCCCAGTTGAATGATTTTTTTCCATTTTAACCCTCCTGTTGTCCTCTGGGTCAAACTTGACCCATTTTTTAAAGTTTCTACTAAAAAAATGTGTTTCTTTCAAACAAATTGGCCCAAAAAAAACCCAATAACATTTTTGGTTTAATAACATTTTTCGAAATATAATTAAATTCCGTCCGTTATATTATATTTTACAGCATTTTGCAGGGGAAAAAAAACGGTTTAAAAAAACATTTCCTGACTAAACCCTTACAAAACTCTTCCTTTGATTTTAACTTAATTGTCATTATCAAAATATTTTCTAATTTCTGCTTTTTAACTCAAAAATTAGGTCTAAAATCATATAAATGAGGTTTATTGACTTTTATGGTTTATTGACCATGTTTTGTTTTTTAAAATAATTGTAAAACGTGTGATAATAAGTTGGTTTAAGGGGCTATATACTGGGGGAAAAGTATAGAAAACAGACAAAGCAAGAACAAATATATTAAAGATACATTAAAAAAACAAAGTGTTTTCAGTTTTCACCCGGGAGGAAAACATAAAGGTTAATATACCACCACAGCCACATTTTATTGTTTTGGTTGGTTGTGAGTGGATCAGCTTGTGCATTGTAACACACACACTCATATTTTCTAATTTCTGCTTTTTAACTCAAACATTAGGTCTAAAATCATATAAATGAGGTTTATTGGCTTTTATGGTTTATTGACCATGTTTTGTTTTTTAAAATAATTGTAAAACGTTAAAAAACAAAGTGTTTTCAGTTTTCACCCGGGAGGAAAACATAAGGGTTAATATACTACCACAGCCACATTTTATTGTTTTGGTTGGATGTGAGTGGATCAGCTTGTGCATTGTCACTGCAATTGATTCTCAACTGGGGTGTGCGGTAGTAAGATCATTTTAGGGTAGATTCTTTGAGAGAAAAAAAACCCTAATCACTTTTCATCCATTTGGTTTAATTTCCATTCAACATATGAACTGTTGCTGTTCACACTAGGCAGTTGGTAGTCTGAGGTTGAGAACCATTGATATGATTGTATTGACTTTGAGGATTCATTTTCTTGAACTATGTGAAATGTTTTTTTTCTTTTCAGCTTCCCCTTCAAAGACAAACGAAGGTTGCAGCAGTGGATACACAACGTCAAGAGAAAGAGCTGGACACCAAGCAAGTATTCTCGCCTCTGCTCCCTTCACTTCAAACAGGACTGTTTCATTTCTTGGCAGACACGAGTTACCCTTAAACCAGACGCGGTGCCAACCATCTTCTACCCACATTGTCATGTGAAGGCCAAGGTGAGGCACACCAGAGTCAGTAAGAACACAACGGTTAGTAAGACTGACTCTGACACACAAGCTCATAAACGCAAGAACATAAGTCATGACCATGATTACATCAGTTGCACTCGCAGTGAACCACAGACAGTCCAGATGAGTGTAGCCAGCTGCAGCCATAGCCATGCTACAGATCATGGTGCATACACAATGAGCAACTCCCCCAGTCCTCTAAAGAGGAAGGTGTCATTTGCTCAAAGTCACTTGCGTTCTTGTAAGAAAAAATTGAAGCTTCAAGATCAGACAGTCAGAAGACTGAAACAGAAAGTGAAGTCTCTTTCCTCAGTTGTCACTGATCTGAAAGAGAAGCTGCTTGTTTCCACCAGCTGTGGTGTATGCTGGAGGCTTCCTTTAGCGGAGTTGCAAAAGAAATTCTCAGCAGGGCCAAGAGCAAGAATAAATCTGCTAGAATCTCTGATGATTTGAGATCTTTTTCCATGACACTCCATTTCTACTCTGCAAAAGCTTATCAGTTTGTTCGTGATAGCTTTGATTGTGTTCTGCCTCATCCTCAAACAATCCGTTCTTGGTACAGCAGCATTCCTGCAGACCCAGGCTTTACAGAGGCATCATTCGCTGCCCTCCAATCCCATGTGGAGGAAGGAAGGAAAGACAGTAAGGAGACTGTTTGTGCTCTTATGATGGATGAGATGGCCATCAGAAAGCATGTTGAATATGCTGAAGGGAAATTCCATGGGTATGTTGATGTAGGATGTGGCAAAGTCGATGACTCTTTGCCAGTAGCCAAGGATGCATTGGTCCTTATGGTTGTAGCTGTCAATGGATCTTGGAAAATCCCTGTGGCTTACTTTCTCTTTGACGGGTTAAGCGGACAAGAGAGAGCAAATATTGTCACTCTGGGCTAGATTTATCAAGCCGTTTGCGCCTGTTTCCAGGCGCTTATTGGTCGCAAAGACGGACGTAACTGATGTGGGCTATTTACAAACCGGGCGACTTGGGTAAAATCGCAGATTGCCTGCCACATGAGCGAGAAGAGACAAGTTGCGCTTTCAATATGCGTTCGTGGGAGGGTCGCGGGGAAAGTGGGAGTTCCACCCAAAAAGGTGGGAGGATAAGCGCAAAGTGCGCCTAATTATATATTCTGTGGTATTTACAAAGACTGTCAGTAGGAGCGCGCCTCTATTCTGCGGGGGAAATTCTCCGCCTCTTAAAAGTAGGTCTGAACCAGCCGCAATCGAGTTTCCTCGTAGACCTTTATGCTGCTGGTGAAATGGCAACAGTCATCTGAGCAAGACGAAGACATAGGCGAGGCTGAAAATATCGTTAACACGAGAATTACACTTTCAGTGAACACATCATTTAGCGTTACAGATCAAGCAGCCATGCAATATTAGAGTTAGGCCTACTGGAAGAAATCAAAGATGAAAATGAATCTCCCACTCAGCGTTCACATCCCATTCCAGCAGTTGTTAAACTCCTCGCTATATTACAAATATATCGGCATCAGGATAATTTCAAACAGTCATAGCATCAGCTGTGGGAATATCGCAGTCTGCACTCAGCCATATCATAGCACCAGTAGGCCTAGTGCTTTGCTACAGCGCAATTTACGGTATAGTGGGCGGAAAAAGACGCTGATTGCCTGATGGGTGTCAGGGTTGATAAATACTACGCAAAATGTGGAAGCATAGCGTGCCGAACTCGCATAAACAGACACAGCGCAAACTGCGCCAGTGTTAGTAAATCTGGCCCACAGTGTCTTCACAAGCTGCATCAACATGGCATCATGACTTTGCGTAAATATATACGCCATATAAGCCAAATGGCGTGTTATTTTACGCCATTTTCAGCTATCCACGTGTATGATACACGCTGGAAACAGCTGATGTAAACAGACCCACCACGTGGCCTCGCCACGTTGCGCGTTATCGCGAGAACGCGACGTACTATCGCGAGAACAACGTCACACGCCTGGCAAGAAAAAAAAAATGGTTGAGTTTAGGAAAAGAACAAAGGGAAAGGATTTAGTAACAAAACAGTGACAAAAACACGGAAAATAACGACTAAAACACGCTTACGACAACAACAAATGGTTGGGTTTAGGAAAGAAACATTGGGTAAGGCTTATTAAAAACTATTTTATGTAATTTCTAAACCGTATGTAGGCTATTTCTAATGTATTTATTTTCTAGCCCTTCCCTTTCCATAAGTGGCTATGCCACTTGTTAGACTGCCATTGTATATAAGAACCTGTTGTTAATGACTTGCCTGTAAAAATAAAGGTGGAAAAAAAAAGAAATAAAGCATCTTAATAATAATAATAATAATAATAATAATAATAAATTGAATTTATATAGCGCTTTTCATGGACTCAAAGTCGCTTTACAGGGCAGGGTAGATTATAAAAACATAACAAAACAAAATGAGCAAACAAAACAAGTAGAACAAAACAAGATACAGATGAAAAAGGGAGGGGGGGGCAGGTGGACTATGGGTAGGCTGAGGTGAAGAGATGGGTCTTGAGGCGGGACTGGAAGATGGTGAGGGACTCAGAGGTGCAGATCTCTTGGGGGAGGGAGTTCCAGAGCCTGGGAGCTGCTCTGGAGAAGGCTCTGTCCCCAAAACAGCGCAGGTTGGACTTTTGGATGGAGAGGAGACCGGCTGAGGTGGATCTGAGGGACCGTGAGGGTTGGTAGGGGGAGAGGAGGTCAGTGAGGTATGAGGGGGCCAGATGGCTTTGTAGGTGAGGACCAGGATTGTGTAGGTGATCCGGTGGGAAATAGGAAGCCAGTGGAGTTGTTTTAGGACTGGAGTGATGTGGTGCCAGGATTTGGAGCAGGTAATGAGGCGGGCGGCTGAGTTCTGGACCAGTTGGAGTCGGTTGATGTTGGTAGAGCTGATGCCGAGGAGAAGTGAGTTGCAGTAGTCCAGTCGGGAGGAGATGAAGGCGTGAATGAGTCTTTCAGCAGCGGGGGGTGTGAGAGAGGGTCTGATTTTGGCGATGTTGCGGAGGTGAAAGAAGGAGGTTTTAATGACTTGACGGATGTGAGGCTCAAGGGAGAGGGTGGAATCAAAGATAACGCCAAGGTTGCGGGCCTGGGGAGATGGGGAGACAATGGTGCCGTCGATGGTGATAGTGGGGTTATTGGTTTTGCTGAGTGTGGATTTGGAGCCGATCTGAAGGAATTCTGTTTTGTCGCTGCTGAGTTTGAGGAAGTTGTGTTGCATCCAGTTTTTAATAGCTGACAGACAGGAGTTGATGTGGGAGAGGGGAGGATTGTGGGGGGATTTGGTGCTGAGGTAGATCTGGGTGTCGTCAGCATAGCAGTGGAAGTCCAGGTTGAAGTGGCGGAGTATCTGACCAAGAGGGAGGATGTAGATGATGAAGAGGAGGGGGCCAAGTACGGAGCCTTGGGGAACACCTTGAGTGACTGTGGCTGTGGCAGAGGTGTGGTTGTGGAGAGAGATGAAATGGGATCTGTTGGAAAGGTAGGAGTGGAGCCAGCTGAGTGCAGTACCTTCGATACCGAGGTCTTTAAGTCTGGTGAGCAGGATGTTATGGCTCACAGTATCGAAGGCTGCACTCAGGTCGAGGAGGATGAGGATATTGAGAGAACCGGTGTCAGCAAAGGTGAGGAGGTCGTTGACGACTTTGAGGAGAGCGGTTTCTGTGCTGTGTAGGGGGCGAAAACCAGATTGGAGAGGTTCGAATAGGTTATTGGCATGAAGATGGGTTTGTAGTTGTGAGGCGACTATGCGTTCCAGGGTTTTAGACAGAAAGGGGAGGTTGGATATTGGGCAGTAGTTGTTGAGAGAGGAGGGATCCAGACCAGGTTTTTTAAGGATTGGGGTGACAGCGGCAGTTTTGAAAGCAGAGGGGACAGTTCCAAGGGACAGTGAGGAGTTGAAGAGGTTAGTGAGGTAGGGGCATAGGACCGGGAGGCAGGACTTCAGAAGTGGAGTAGGGAGGGGGTCAAGGGAGCAGGTAGTGGGTTTGAAAGAGCTGATGAGTTTGGAGATTTCAGGAGGAGTGACTGGGTCAAACTGGGAGAGGAGGAAGTGTGGAGGAGGGGTCGGGAGGTTTGGAGGGATGGGGAGAGGAGGGTCCAAGGTAGGTGCTGGAGTAGATCCTGGGAGGTCAGATACAGGGGATAGAGATTTGTAAATGAGATTGATTTTGTCAGTGAAAAAATGGAGGAATGAGTTGCAGAGATCCGGAGTAGAGGTAAGGAGGCTGTTGGTCCGAGGCTTGATGAGGTTGTTCAATGTGGAGAAGAGGGTTCTGGGGTTTTGGCAGGGGTCGGTGAGGATGGTGGAGAGGTAGGCAGATTTGGCAGCAATGAGGGCATCTTTGTAGGCGATGAGATGGGATTTATACGCTTCATGATGGACTGTGAGGGATGATTTCTTTGTCAGACGTTCAAGTTGGCGGCCAGTTTGTTTCATTTTCCGGAGTGCAGGTGTGTACCAGGGTGAAGAGGTGTTAAAAGTGACGAGTTTTGTTTTGAGGGGGGGGCCAGGGTGTTGAGGGAGGTAGACAAGGTGGAGTTGAGGTGGTCTGTGAGGTCGTCGGGTGAGGTGAGGGTTGAGTCCAGGTGGAGAGTGGTGGAGAGCAGGTCAGAGAGATGGTGGGGGATTGATAGATTTGAGGTTGCGGAAGGTGATTTCTCTGAGGAGGCGGGGGGCGTGGGGTTGGAGAAGGAATGGTGAACCGTATCAGTTTGTGATCAGAGAGGGGAAAGAGGCATGGATGGAGGTCGAGCACTGGTTGGTTGGTGGAGCAGACCAGGTCGAGGATGTGTCCTTTCTTATGGGTGGGGAATGTGACATGTTGGGTGAGAGAGAAGTTATCCAGTAAAATGTTGAATTCTGATGAGAGCTTGCAGGTGGGGGAGTCCATGTGGATGTTTAAGTCACCGAGTAGCAGCAGACGTGGAGAGAGAGATGAGGCTAGTGTGAGGAGTTCAGTAAAATCAGAGAGGAAGGAGGGATTTGGTTTAGGTGGCCGGTAAATGAGGATGACTGTCATGGAGGAAAGAGTTTTGAAGGCGAGATATTCAAACGATGATACTGAGGGGAGGGTGAGTTCTGTGATCCGGAAGTTCTGATTGAAGATAACAGCGAGGCCACCTCCACGGAGGGAGGGGCAGGGTTTGCTGATGTATTTGTAGCCAGGGGGGGGATGCTTGGTTGAGGGATAAGAAGTCGTTGGGTTTTTGCCAGCTTTCGGTTAGCAGAAGGAAGTCCTAAGTGTTGTCTAGGATTAGTTCATGGAGGGCAAGGGGCTTTACTGTTGAGCGATCGGGTGTTGAGGAGGGCAAAGTTGGCATGGTGAGAGGGTGGTGGGATGGGGGGCAGGCTGGAGAGATCTGAGGTTGTCCCGGTTAGCAGTGCGTGTGGTCGTTGGGGTGTGGGGGGTATTGCAGTTGAGGGGGGGACAGTGAGCCGATTAGCAAATGATTGGAGAGTATGATTGAGTGTATGTGAAGTGGGGAAAGCACTGTAGTCCGGTCCGGGTTTTCTGTGCAGCCTGATGATGCGCCCAGCCCCATGTGAACCAGTGGGTGAAGCATTCCGATGACGTGGGACAGGTGCAACAGAGCGCGCAGGTGACCAGATGGATGGAATGGATTGTCCGTGGTGGAAGAAAACAAACCTGCGGCGAGAGCCTCTGTGGATGTAACGGGGTCGACGTAGAAGTCCGAGCTGTTTGATGACTGGGATGCAGGATGGAATGGAGTAGTTGACGAATTGGACCAGTTGCAGAGTTGAATATTTGATCATTATGCCGAGCGGAGGGACTGAGAGCTCCGTGATAGTGGTTAGCCGTGGGCTAGGAGCACAGAGGTGGAGGTGGAGATGGATGAATGAGGGTGATTGTCAAAACGATCCACGGCATGACCGAAGGAGAGGAATGTCTATTCTTGGTCGCGGCTCGCATCTGGTGGTTGCCTATGAGGAGGAGGTCAGCAATCGGTTTAGCCGCCGTAGCAGCTAGGATTAGCCGCCACGCGTTTGGTGAACGGGGGCAGCTAGCTAGCGGCTAACCGACGAGGCAAGAGTCCGGTCAAGGAGCCCAGGCGGCTTCGGGAACCAGCAGAGAGACTGTCCAGAGGTACAGAGGCTGTCCAGAGGTAGGGGGTACAGCGAACACAAACACAAGAGAATAGCAGACGAATAGCAGATGAATAGCAGATGAATAGCAGACGGAGAAGCGGCGAATAACCAGCGCCAGCGTCCTCTCACGTCGGTGACGATTATTGTGACCTTAAAGTAGTAATTAAAACATGTGAGACAGAGAAACAGACAGACATACAAAAATAGAAAGACATATATTAACAGGGTTCATACGTTTTGAAAAAACCTGGAAAAGTTATGGAATTTTAAAATTGCAAATTCCAGGCCTGGAAAGGTTTTGGAAACATAAAAAGACCCAGAAAGTTTTGGAAAAGTCATGGAATTTGTTTTAACACAACATAATAATATGTGATTAATAAATGTATTTTCACGTCATCGGCTACTGGTCATTCAAAGAGGGGAAGCTCATTTTTGGCCTACATCATACAAATTGTCCATTTATTTATGTTAATATTATAATATATATACACACAGTATATATATATATATATATATATATATATATATATATATATATATATATATATATATATATATATATATATATATATATAGCCCGGTCTCATGGAAGTTCGTGTAAATGTGACGTTATTTGAATCTATTGATTCGTGTTCACGGAGACGTTTTTGTCGGTTTTTACGTGGTGGACAACACGAAAATGTAAAGTAATGTATTTCAATGGGAAGCATATTTTGTGGCCACAGCACGAAATTGTAGGGAGTAATATAAAAAGGCGAAAATCCGCGTAGGGAGGTTGGTCGGGGTGGTGGATGGGTCAAACAACACAGGACTTTCACCCGGAGGAGCGGGGATGGCGTCCCGTTTGCGGCGCTTTGTTTCCCGGGGATGGCGTCCCTGCGTGTGGCGTTTTGTCCCGCGTGTTACTGAGGCGCGTCTCCCGGCATTTAAGGCGCCCTTTCCCCGGCGTTTAAGGCGCCCTTTCCCCGTAAGTTTTTTCCTAAACCCAACCTCCGCCATCCCGTTAATGTGGGGCGTCCCCAGTGGGCCGCCTCGCGGGCCGTCTCGCGGGCGCCTCCCGGCTTATGGAGCGTCCTTTTCGGCCGCCTCCCGGCGGGTCCCCAGCGGGCCGCCTCGCGGGCGCCTCCTGGCTTATGGAGCGACCTTTTCAGCCGCCTCCCAGCGTCCTTTCCCCGAGAAAATAATGTGACATTTACACGTAAAAAATAATGTGACATTTACACGTAAAAAACGAGAAAAATGTCTCCGTGAACACATATCAATAGATTAAGAATAACTTTTTTTGATAACTCTGCAAACCCTTGGTGTTCTCTCAATGAGCTTCATGAGGTAGTCACCTGAAATGGTTATCACTTCACAGGTGTGCTTTGTCAGGGTTAATTAGTGGAATTATTTCCCTTATTAATAAAAAATCAAAGGGTGGCTACTTTGAAGAATCTAAAATATAAGACATGTTTTCAGTTGTTTCAAACTTTTTTGTTAAGTACATAATTCCATATGTGTTCATTCATAGTTTTGATGCCTTCAGTGAGAATCTACAATGTAAATGGTCATGAAAATAAAAAGGAAACGCATTGAATGAGAATGTGTGTACAAACTTTTGGCCTGTACTGTATGTGTATATATATATATATATATATATATATATATATATATATATATATATAAATAATAGTAATGCAATAATTTAATTATATAATAATAATAATAATAATAATAATAATAATAATAATAATAATAAATAATAATATAATTATTATAATAATTTATAATATCCATGGGAAGGTTTCATCAAGAGGAATGGCCAGCAGTACATTTTCTTTGTCACAGCACAGCCAGCTAAATTTGTCATACCAGGAGAGCTGAACAGACCTGTTACTTTGCCCTGTCTTTTGCACTAAATCAATCTTAAGTGTTGATCTAACCCTGTTGTTTAATTCTAATTCTTTCTCCTCGTAAGCAGGGATGTAGTGGAGGCTAAATGCACGTAAACGCCGTTTGCGCACCTCCCAAAATTCGGAAATAGCGTTTACCCACCTCCAAAGTGCGTTTACCCACCTCTAAATTGCGTTTATCCACCTCTGAATAGCCTTTAGTTCCTAAGCCATTTTAAATTAAGCTTATTTTGTTTTAGTTTCTTATTGTTCATTATTAGTTTCATAGGTTGTTAAACCTAAGACGAAGTCTTTCACATTGCGCTGCATACTGTCAGTGTTGACCAATCTCTTGTGGTGTTTGATGTTTAAGCCCACAACGTCCAGGCAGCGATGCCTGGAAGGCACTAGGATTAGCCAATGGTTAAGTGCCTTGAAGTCATGAAGTCAAGGGTCGCAGTGCTGCCTTGAAGTCAACGTTAGGGGCTTAGAGCATCTCTTGCGTAGCCAGCAGGAAGCAGCAGACTGCATCAAGATTCATCAGTCGCTATCCCAAACTAGCCTACATGTCTCATGTAATGAATTGTAAAAATGGATATCCGGCAATTTTTTGAGCGCCGTCAAGACAGCAGCCCTCCTCTTGATGCCAGCAAACGGCCTCGGCTACAAGCCCAAAGTGAGTGAGCTCGGAAAACAGTACTAAACTTCATGTTTTTAGGTTAATTTGGTTATGTAACTGAGGCAGCAGTAATGATGCAGTGTATTTTGTGTTCAAATGGAACATTTTTTGGTTTTATTGTTTTTTTTTAGTTTTGCAAAATCGTCTGTTAATGTCGGCAGCCATTACACTTGTTGAAACTACAGTGCAACTTTTATTGTCTTTCTTCTGTTAATTACAGAAACTGAGTTTTCTTTAAATTAAAATATGTGGCACCAGATTCATTCTTCTGTCGTTAATCTGCACCTGCTACATTAGCAATTGGGAAAAAAAACTGTAATCGACAACTATTTTGATAATTGATTAGTCGGTTTGAGTCATTTTTTTAAGACAAAAGTAAAACATTCTTTGATTCCAGCTTGTTAAATGTGAATATGTTCTAATCTCCTCTGTGACAGTAAACTGAATATCTTCAGACAAAACGAGACATTTGAGGACATCATCCTGGGCTTTTGGGAAAACACTGATCCACATTTTTTCTGACATATTATAGACCAAACAACTAATCAATTAATCGAGAAAATATTCAACAGATTAGTGACTATGAAAATAATCCCTAATCCCTAATCATTATGTACAAGTGCATTGCATTGGAAGCCCTGGATATAAAGCCTCCCTCTCTATCTCTCTTAAATATGTTTGTTCTCTCTGTTTTGTCATTTAGTACACTTTATAGATTTCAACCATATTATTCCTTCTTGAGTCTCTTTAACAATAACTTAGATTAATGTATGAATTGAATAGTGATTGTGTGACCTATGATGAGGGACAACCAGTGATAGCCTACCCTTGGTAGTACCATCAAATGATAGCCTATAGCTATGTCATCAGGATACACATACACCGGTAGCAGTGGCCCACCTTACCGGGTGACCATGTCGTGGTCCACCAGAATTTATAGTTTACCCACCTCTTTTTTTACCACTACACCTCTGCTCGTAAGGAAGACTTTCAAATGGCTTCGCCAAAATCAGGTCGACAATATTAGCATTGTCTGCCATTGTGTGCAGTTTGCTAGCTGGTTAACCCCTACAACACTAGCCTGATCGGATGAAATCTCTAGGAGGAGTTCGTTAAAGTACGACATGTGGAAATGGCCAAAATCGCACTAATTTCGAACTTTGAAATCAACATGGCGGACTTCCTGTTGGGTTTAGGGTATGGCTCTAATGAAGGTTTTTGTACATCTTGACATGTTACATATGTGTACCAAGTTTCGTGAGTCTACGTTAAACGCACTCCCGTCAAATGAATTGGCTTTTTGAGGGCCTTAACATATTCAAAAACTCACCAAATTTGGCGGTCGCATCAAGTCTGGTGAATATTCATGTATTTTAAGGGTTTCGGGAATAGGCGCACAAAAATGGCTCGCTAGCGCCCCCTAGAATGTTAAGAAAATTGAGCCCCTGCAGTGCGTTTAACGTAGACTCACGAAACTTGGTACACATATGTAACATGTCGAGATGTACAGAAAACTTCATTAGAGCCATACCCTAAACCCAACAGGAAGTCCGCCATTTTGATTTCAAAGTTCGAAATTAGTGCGATTTTGGCCATTTCCACATGTCGTACTTTAACGAACTCCTCCTAGAGATTTCATCCGATCAACTTCAAACTCGGTCTGTGCCATCTTAAGAAGTTAAAGATGAAAAGTTGTTAAAAGAAAAACTTTTCGTCATAGGGCGTGGCCGTGGCGGGGCGGCCATTTTGTTCGTTTCGCCGCCGAAACAGGAAGTGGGTGTAACTCGAGTGTACGTTGTCCGATTACCTCGAAACTTTTCAGGATTCATAAGAGTCCAACCCTGAGGACAAATAAAGGCCGATATTTACTTAAAGTCATAGCGCCCCCTAGTGGCAACAGGAAGTAGGCCTAAAAGTCAAGGTGCTATACTTTAACGATCTCCTCCTAGAGATTTCATCCGATGGACTTCAAACTTGGTCTGTACCATCCCAACACATTAACAATGAAAAGTTATTAAAAGAAAAACTTTTCGTCAGAAGGTGTGGGCGTGGCGTGGCAGCCATTTTGAGTGTTTAGCGATTAACAAAGAAGATGTTGTAACTTGATTGTACGTTGTCATATCTGCCTGAAATTTCTCACGATGGACAAGGGTCCATGCCTGAGGACACCTACAGGCCAAAATTGACTTTTGGTTATAGCGCCCCCCCCCTGGCCACAGGAAATGCGCCTTATATGACAAACATCATCCGATTTACATGAAACTTAGAATGTGTGGTCTACGTGTGATACTGAGCCGCCCCCTATAATATGACCACGCCCACTTACTCAGGCCACGCCCCCTTTCATACCATTTGAACTGTTTAAGGTAGAGTATTGTGTGAGGTGTCATTGAACTCAGCAAAGACTGCCTTATTCATTGGTGATGGTTTGGCCCGCCCCCTATGCTTAAGCCACGCCCCCTTTCATAACGTTTCAACCGTTTAATGTAGACCCTTGTGTGAGGTATCATTGAACTCAGCAAAGACTTCCTTCTTCATTGGTAATTGTTTGGCCCGCCCCCTATGTTCAAGCCACGCCCCCTGTCATACATGCTGACCCATCCAAGGTAGAGTCTTGTGTGTGGTATCATTGAACTCAGCAGAGACTTCCTTCTTTATTGGTGATGGTTTGGCCCGCCCCCTATGTTTAAGCCACGCCCCTTTCATACATGCTGACCCATTTAAGGTAGAGTCTTGTGTGAGGTATCATTCATCTCAGCAGAGGCTTCATTTTTAATTGGTGATGGTTGGACCCGCCCCCTGAAGCTTGGTGCTACCGAACAACGTTGGTCAGAACACAGCTGGCCTCCTTCGATTTTGAAATCAAATATCGATTAGGGAGGAGTAATGGAAATGCAGATGCTCTGTCCCGTCAACACCCATCCAGCATACAGGATCTAGAGGCTGTGGTCCCAGGTACATTACTCCCAGATTCCTTACAGCATTCCCAAGTGAACAAAGTTGAAGCAGTTTTATCTGCTATTGTCGCCTTGCCAGAATATACAATACAGGCCAAAAGTTTGGACACACCTTCTCATTCAATGTGTTTCTTTATTTTCATGACTATTTACATTGTAGATTCTCACTGAAGGCATCAAAACTATGAATGAACACATATGGAATTATGTACTTAACAAAAAAGTGTGAAATAACTGAAAACATGTCTATTTTAGATTCTTCAAAGTAGCCACCCTTTGCTTTTTTGATAACTCTGCAAACCCTTGGTGTTCTCTCAATGAGCTTCATGAGGTAGTCACCTGAAATGGTTTTCACTTCACAGGTGTGCCTTGTCAGGGTTAATTAGTGGAATTTGTTCCCTTATTAATAAAAAAGCAAAGGGTGGCTACTTTGAAGAATCTAAAATATAAGACATGTTTTCAGTTATTTCACACTTTTTTGTTAAGTACATAATTCCATATGTGTTCATTCATAGTTTTGATGCCTTCAGTGAGAATCTACAATGTAAATAGTCATGAAATTAAAAAGGAAACGCATTGAATGAGAATGTGTGTCCAAACGTTTGGCCTGTACTGTACACCTTCAGATCTTGGTGTTTTGCAACAGCAGATCCAGTCATTAAAGAGGCTCTGGTCTTCTGGCGGAAAGGGAATCGTCCCAATGGTGAGGAGCGAAAGGCAGTGTCACAGCCTGCCTTGGCATTGCTCCCCCAATGGGACCGGGTGATGGAAAGGTACGGGGTCTTGTAACGCCAGGCCTTCCGCCCTGATGGCTTTGAGGCGGTGTCCCAGCTAATCTTGCTAGCTTCCTTAAGGGAAGAGGTGTTGACCAAGGTTCACCAAGACCATGGTCATCAGGGTGTGGAAAGAACATTAGAGCTTTTGTGACGGCTATGTTACTGGCCGGGTATGTCCTCTGCGGTCGCACAATGGTTTCGGGCCTGCGAGAGGTGCCAAGTGGCTCAGGACACTCGCAGCTTCATGGGGCATTTCCTGGCTTCAAGGCCAAATGAGATCGTAGCTATGGATTTCACAGTGTTAGAACGGACTTATAACGGGTTGGAAAATGTCCTCGTTATGACTGATGTTTTTAGCAAGTATACGCTTGCTGTCCCCACCCGTGATCAGAGGGCCTCCACTGTGGCTCAGGTTTTGGTGACGGAATGGTTCTCAAAGTTTGTTGTTCCTGCTCGTATACACTCGGACCAGGGCCACACATTTGAGAGTTCTCTGATCCAGCAGCTCTGTGGGCTCTATGGCATCGAGAAGTCTCGTACCAGCCCGTACCATCCAGCTGGTAATGGTTAGTGTGAACGCTTTAATCGAACCCTGCACAACTTGTTGCGCACCTTTCCGGTGTCTCGGAAGCGGGACTGAAGTTCCTGTCTGCCACAGGTGCTGTATTTTTATAACACCACCCCTCATCAGGCCACTGGGGAGTCCCCTTTTCTGTTGATGTTTGGGTAAGAGCCCAGGCTCCCGGTTGATTTGGCCCTGCCCCCTTAGATCACTCTGAATCGGAGGAAGAGTACTTTGGTGACTGTGATCTGCTGGTTCTCAGGCAGGAGCCTCCTTTGGTAGTACAAACTCAAACCAACCCAGTGTCCCCGGTTTTGGACCTTGTTGGGGCTACCAGCACTGCGAACGCAGTTTCACCAACCACCCATCCTGACACCAGTGAAGTTGCAGTCCGTCGGACAGCCTGGCCAACAGCAGGCTACCATTCTAATATCAATTGACTCCGGAGGGCCGTGGGGGGACCGGCAGGTGGTGCAGTAAACCTTCCGGACCCTCTGGCTAATTCTGTGTCTGCCCTCTTTAGACCGTGGAAGTTGTTGAGGCCAAACCTGTTGTGTTTGCTCCATCGTCGGGGCGACGATCCAAAAGTTGGGGTAGATTGTAGCAGGTTGATTGGTCGCAATGGTTTCAATCACACTCACTCTCTCTGGACCAATCAGGAAGTAACTGCATGCTATATAGGCAGGGGGTTTGCCCTCTTGACACTCCTTACTCTTTGTTGCTGGAGGCACATTTCTCCTCTGGGTCCTTTCGTGTCTGCAGTGCAGTCATGGTAATTTGACAGGTAACGCAGTGTTGCGAATTTGTTTGTTACCTCGTTTGTGGTAGGATGGGCATTACAGCGTGCATTGTCTTTTGCAGTGTCTCCCTGTCACAAACCTGATGCTTCCTGTAACGGAACCGGGTCGAGTTTTGCTGCTGGTAGGTTGGTCAAATCTTTCTCCTCTTTGGATATTTTCCTGACTGAGTGTTTAAGTAATCGGCCGTTTTATTGTAGGCTCCGTGTAGCTGTACTATCGGCACTATTGGTGTATTGGTGTGAAGCTCCCTGATGGGTATGTACAGTATCTCACAAAAGTGAGTACACCCCTCACATTTTTGTAAATATTTCATTATATCTTTTAATGGGACAATACTGAAGAAATGACACTTTGCTACAATGTAAAGTATTAAAATAACTCAACATACAGCCATTAATGTCTAAACCGCTGGCAACAAAAGCCAGTACACCCCTATGTTAAATTCCCATAGAGGCAGGCAGATTTTTATTTTTAAAGGCCAGTTATTTCATGGATCCAGGATACTATGCATCCTAATAAAGTTCCCTTGGCCTTTGGAATTAAAATAGCCCCACATCATCACATGCCCTTCACCATACCTAGAGATTGTGGTACTTTCCATAAAATCATCTCTCAATGCAAATCAAATAAACCATGCCAATCTCTAGGTATGGTGAAAGGTATGTGATGATGTGGGGCTATTTTAATTCCAAAGACCAAGGGAACTTTATCAGGATGCATAGTATCCTGGATACTATGCATCCTGATAAAGAGATGATAGAGAGATGATTTTATGGAATCTACCCCATGCCACGCTGCTGTTTTGTCTCAACCGACTTCTGTTTCAACTATAGACTGTTCAACGGGTTGTAGCTACATGAGCTCACTCCAGGCTTTGAACGCCTCTACGCGCCTTCAGCGCTACGATCTGTTTCCCAACTGGGTGTCCGACAGGGCTGTATTTGAGTGATTGTGACACGGACGATAGCTTTGCCTTTCTTTGGCTTGCCTGTGCTTATTAATATGTGTGTGGAGATTGGGGTCTATGTTTATGGGTTTATTTGTTAAATTATGATTAAGTGATTTTTGGTTAATTTATATTTCTTTTGTTTAAGTTCTGATAAAAAGACTTTTATTTCTGTTGAAACTTTATGATTTATCTGTTAATCTTGGTTTGGCTCTAGGCAGCTAGGATTCAGTGATTTTTTGGTTCATTTCTATTTCTTTTGTTAAAGTTGTGATAAGGACTTTCATTTTTGTTGAAACCTTTATGGTTTATTTGTTGTTAATTTTTGGTTATTTTTGTTAGGCTCTAGGCAGCTATTAAAGTGATGGTTCGGAGTAATTTCACCCTAGGGTCCTTTGCACCATGACCTCAAGCCAAACATCCCCCCAGAAGCTTTTTTCACCTGGGTCGAACATTGGGAGAGTTAGCGCAGGGGCTAATGGACCCACGTTTGTATCTCGTAAATGACCCGACTAATAATGCCCGAAATGATACCAAACGTCTACAGTAGTACAAATAGGTTATGCAATCATAAAACGGTGGATTGGAAAGTTTGTAAGTACACCAGAAGTTTATGTAAATAACACTTGCCTGCTGACTTCTGCTCTCTGCTGTTGTTGTTGCTGCTGTAAGATGAGTGCTTAGGGCCATCTACAAATTACAACACAGAAAAGAGATGCAACAAAAATATTTTTTAATTTAACTTTTTTTTTCAGTAAGTGCTGTAGTATAACTAGCAGGAGACAAGTACAAATTGTGGTAAGTTTGGAGACATTACCTTATTTAATCATTAAATTAATAAATATTTTTGTTGTATCTCTTTTCGGTGTTGTAATTTGTAGACGGCCCTAAGCACTCGTCTAACTGCAGGTAGCAGCAGCAGAAGAGAGCAGGCAAGTGTTTACAGCTTAAACGTCTGGTGTACTTACAAACTTTCCAATCCATCGTTTTATGAGTGCATAACCTATTTGTACTACTGTAGACGTTTGGTATCATTTCGGGCATTATTAGTGGGGTAACTTACGAGATACAAACGTTGGTCTATTAGCCCCTGCGCTAAGCTATTCAGCTGATAACGCTACTCTACGCTAAATCTCCCAATGTTCGACCCAGGTGAAAAAAGCTTCTGGGGGATGTTTGGCTCGAGGTCATGGTGCAAAGGACCCTAGGGTGAAATTACTCCGAACCATCACTTTAAGTCACCTTTGCTGACTAAATTTTCCTTGGATTGAGTTATTTTTCATTTATGTTTGCTTTATTGATTTATTCAATAATTGAATGTTCTTTCTCCCACAGTTGCTGAGTGCCGAAGGTGGTGGTGTCGGGGTCCCCGGTGGTGGTGTCTCCTCCTGTGTGCTGTGTTTTCCCCCTTTGGTTTATTTTGAGTTTTTTTACCACTGTGTGTGTGAGTGTTCACGTGTGATTGGGGTGATCCTTCCCTGAGATCCCTCACCCCTTGACCCTGTCCCTCCACTGGTAAGGCCTTAGCACTCATTTCCCCTATTTTAGTGTGTATGGTATTTTATACTTGATGTTTTGTTGTGGCGTTGCCGGTGTCTTTCTTGGGTCTGGGCGTTGAGCGGCCAAAAAGGTGCTCCACACCAAAAAGTCCCACTCGCCACATATACACACAACACAATTCATCACCCCTAGAGCAATCTCTAAACATACATTACAGAGAAAACGTTGTTTAACCCTCTGATGTCTAAACAATTTTTCATCGCATCTGGGAGATCTGCAGAAAATAAATTTTGCCCAAATCTGTATATCAGTAAAAAAAGCCCTGGAGCGGTGGCAGAACTTGACCCTCTCCCTGTTTGGCTGAATCAGTCTCATTAAAGGGAAACATTAAGATGAATGTCCTCCCTCGACTTTTATACCCCCTGCAAATGCTCCCTCTTTATCTATCAAGGAAAATCAACTTAGACTTGGAGAATGCATTTTCTAAATTTATCTGGCAAGGCAAAAAACCTAGACAGAGGCTTAAGGTATTGCAATAACCTACAGATATGGGTGGCATTTCTATGCCCAATATGTTATTTTACAATTGCGCCTGTCACGCACTGACACTTTTGGCTGTGGTTACATACATACCTTAAGAGAGAGACCTGTATTGATTCCTGGGCCTGCTACCCTCATTCACCATGGAGCTTAATTACCTGTGAGGCAAAGAAGATAAATCAAGAGGTAAGGCAAAGAAGATAAATCCAGAGGTAAAGCATAATCCTATCCTGAACAACAGTATCAGCATATGGCATGATATATCTATACCTGGGTAGGAAAAATGTGAAATCTTTACTGTCTCCCATAAGATAAAATCCTGAGATTCCTGCAGTTGTTAGCTCATCCATGTAATTGGTGATCTATTAGGGATATTTAGGGATGATATATTACTATACTTTCAGCAGCTGCAGGAAACATGTAATATCCCCAAGCATCATTTCTTTGGGTACCTACTGATTAGGCACTTTGGGTTTTCACAGATACCCTCCCTCCCTACCAACATCCCTTAGGCTTGGGACACATCAGCCCGATTATCGGCCGTGGGACAGTCTGGCGAGGTCAGTGACTCAAATCTGTTTGGTGTGTCCCGTGCCGTCGTCCGTCTGGGGGGCTGTCGGCGTTCATTTTGGCCGACCTGACATGTTCGGTCGGCGGCAGGGCCATCAGGACTCACCCGGAAATGACGAGCGGAATGAGGTGACTGCAGTCTCTCAAAATGTGATGATAATCTTTTAAACTGACCTTTCTTGATCTGAAATGAAGACAGATTCAGCAACTGCATGGCCTATTTCTCGCTTAAAATGTTTTCAGAAACACGTTTCAGTGAACTATTTTAGTACAATATGAGATCGTATTCTGAACAGCCGCCATGACAGTCCAGGGGCCTCGTTTATAAAACCTGTTACGCAAGAAAAAGTTGCGTGAAGCAGGGTGAAATTTGTCGTCGCAACATTCCTCGTAATAGTCGGGATTTATAAAGAATTTCCATGCGTAAAAATGTTCCCAGTTGCAAACTTTTGACCACACGTGTGATCGTGCGTAATGCTCCCAAGGTTTTTTAGACTGAGTTTTAGTGAACTCCAATGGTATGCCCGTTTTCCGAACCTAACCCAGTTTTTGTTTTCATGAACCCAACAATCTCGTTCTTGCTAAACCAACCCAGGGGAGCCAGCAACGGGGAGAGGCAGGGGATCCTCCCACACCGTGCAGCGGAGGAAATGCGCTTTTCCTCCGCTGCTCTCCACCGCCTCTCCCAGGGAAATGCGTTGTTTGTTTGATGTGTATCTGTGTATCTGTGTGTGTGTGTGTGTGTGTCTGTGTGTGTGTGTGTGTGTCTGTGCGTCTTTATGTGGTTGTGTCTGATTGTAGGTGTCTGTGTGTGAATGTTGTCTTTCTGCACCTGCTATTCCCACACAGTTACCATACAAGTTACCAAATTGTCACATTTCAAGCACATTAACCTACACATTGTTTTGCACCAATAATGATCCAAAATCTTTTTCTCTCACAAAAAACGAAAATTATCATATGATCATGAATGTGATCTCACAGGGGTACATGACAAATATGAACCATAAATGATGTATATAATTGGTAATTGAGCTAAATCTGTAAAGTATTAAGGCTGTGTAACAATATGAACACTACACAATGGTTACGGCTTCCAAACAGGATTTAGTTTCGACGTTCTACCTCTATTAGGAGCACATCGATCTCACAATCACTGAATCAGGTTTTTTCCCATTTTTCCGTTTCGTGATTGGTGATCAAGGGCTCCTTTCAAGGCTGGAATATTCATTGATTGATTAACATGGACCTTATTAGGACAAATATGGGACGACCTTGGGAGGAGCGTGAGGCTCGTGCACGACCGCATAAGGTAACGCACGTCCGTATTTATAACGAGAAGAGTGCGTACCGGTGTGCGCCGCAAGGTGTTATAAATCAGAATATTGTTTTTGCGTACGAAAATTCTGACTTTTTTGCGCACGAAATCTTTCAGAATAGAATCTTCGCACAGTTTTATAAATGAGGCCCCAGGTCTGAATTTCCGGAGAAAACAAACCCATGTGACGCGTTCGTCCAATCAGCTGCCGGTCTATACCAAGATGGCGCCGCAGACGGTCGACTCGGTGTGTTTGTGCGTGTTGTTTTGTTTTGTTTTGTGTTTTAACTTTGTTTTTTGCGATGATACCCGGATCGCTTTCTCCAGAGAAGAGCTCTTTAACATCAGGGGAACAACGCCAGAGGATTTATTTCCTACTTTTCTTCTCCCTTCACTGGAAATTGTGGACATTCTAGTCAAAGGTGCGCTCACCTTTGCTCATGCAGTGAAACGCCGGAGGAGAGGGAAACGGGCTGGTGCGCTGGTGCGTCTCCGCCAGCGAGGATTACGCACACCGTTACCGGGCACATTTCTCTCTAACGTGCGCTCACTGCCCAACAAACTGGAGGAATTACAACTGCTGTTGGTTGGAAACAGGGACTTTTCTTCATCTGCTGTTTTGTGCTTCACGGAGACGTGGCTCTGTGGATTAATACCGGACTCTGCGCTGCAGCTGGCAGGCTTCCAACTCTACAGAGCGGACAGAGACACGGACCTCTCCGGCAAAACTAAAGGTGGAGGAATCTGTTTCTACATCAATAGCGGGTGGTGCAACGACGTGACAGTGATCCAACAGTATTGTTCTCCTGAACTGGAATCTTACATCATAAACTGTAAGCCTTTTTATTCACCCCGTGAGTTCCATTCATTCATTCTGGTCGGTGTTTACATCCCGCCGCAGGCCAACGTGCAGGTCGCACAGCGCATGCTTGCCGACCAGATACTATGTGTGGAGCGGACCAACCCGGACTCCCTAGTTATTGTCCTTGGTGACTTTAACAAAGGAAACCTCACTCATGTACTACCTAAATACAGACAGCATATTAAATGCCCGACTAGAGAGGAGAACATTCTGGATCACTGTTACACCACAGTCAGGGATGCTTTTCACGCCGTCCCCCCGTGCTGCACTTGGACACTCTGACCATGTCATGGTCCACCTGATCCCCACCTACAGGCAGAAACTAAAGCTCTGCAAACCTGTTGTGAGGACATCAAGGAAGTGGACCAGTGTAGCTGTGGAGGATCTACAGACGTGCTTGGACTCTACTGACTGGGATGTGTTCAGGACTGCTACCAACAGTCTGGATGAGTACACAGAGGCTGTGACGTCATACATCAGCTTCTGTGAGGACTGCTGTGTTCCATCATGCACCAGGGTGAGTTTCAACAATGACAAACCCTGGTTCACAGCCAAACTCAGAAGGCTAAGGTTGGACAAGGCAGAGGCGTTCAGGAGTGGAGACAAAAACAGACTTAAAGTAGCAAAGTACAAGTTTAGCAAGGCGGTAAAAGAGGCTAAAAAACGGTACTCTGAGAAACTCCGAAACCAGTTCTCAGCAAACAACTCTGCTTCTGTCTGGAGAGGGCTTAAACAGATCACCAGCTTCAAGCCTAAAGTCTCCCACTCCACCAACGACCGACGCCTAGCCAACAAACTTAATGAGTTCTACTGTCGCTTTGAAGGACAAAGGGTCGGTCCTGTAACCATCCCCCCTCAACACCTCCCAACAAAGGGTCTTCCCTGATTCCATCCCCCCGCGACACCTCCCAACAGCTACAGCTACAGTGCATCACCTCCACCTCCCCCCACCTTAAAGGTCCCCCCCCCCTCCACCTCCCCACCCACCTCAGCGACGACTCTCTCCATCAATGAGAAAGACGTCAACAGACTGTTCAGGAGACAGAACCCCCAGGAAAGCTGCTGGACCGGATGCTGTCTCCCCATCCAGCTTGAAGCACTGCGCTGACCAGCTGTCTCCGGTGTTCACAGACATTTTCAACACCTCGCTGGAGACATGTCACGTGCCAGCCTGCTTCAAGACCTCAACAATCATCCCCCGTTCCCAAGAAGCCAAGGACCACAGGACTTAATGACTTCAGACCCGTCGCCCTGACCTCTGTGGTTATGAAGTCCTTTGAGCGCCTTGTGCTTTCACACCTAAAAGCCATCACCGACACCCTCCTGGACCCCCTGCAGTTTGCCTACAGAGCCAATAGGTCTGTAGATGATGCAGTCAACCTGGCCCTCCACTACATCCTCCGGCACCTGGACTCTGCAGGAACCTACGCCAGGATCCTGTTTGTGGACTTCAGCTCTGCCTTCAACACCATCATCCCAGCTCTGCTCCAGGAGAAGCTCTCCCAGCTTGGTGTGCCTGACTCCACCTGCAGGTGGATCACTGACTTCCTGTCTGACAGGAAGCAGCATGTGAAGCTGGGGAAAGACATCTCCGACTCACAGACCATCAGCACCGGATCCCCTCAGGGCTGTGTTCTTTCTCCTCTACTCTTCTCCCTGTACACCAACAGCTGCACTTCCAGTCACCAGTCTGTCAAGCTTCTAAAGTTCGCGGATCGACACCTTCTCATCGGACTCATCTCTGATGGAGACGAGTCCGCCTACAGGTCGGAGGCTGACCACCTGGTGACCTGGTGCAAGCAAAACAACCTAGAGCTCAACGCTCTAAAGACAGTGGAGATGGTTGTGGACTTCAGGAAGAATTCTGCCCCACCTGCCCCTATCACACTTCAGTGACTCCACAATTAACATTGTGGAGTCTTTCCGCTTCCTGGGAACTACCATCTCCCAAGACCTCAAGTGGGAGCTGAACATCAGCTCCCTCGTCAAGAAAGCACAACAGAGGATGTATTTCCTGCGGCAGCTGAAGAAATTCAGCCTGCCAAAGACAATGATGGTGCACTTCTACACAGCCATCATTGAGTCCATCCTCACATCCTCCATCACCATCTGGTACGCTGCTGCCACTGCCAAGGACAAGGGCAGACTGCAGCGTGTCATTCGGTCAGCTGAGAAGGTGATTGGCTGCAATCTCCCACCGCTCCAGGACCTTTACGCCACCAGGACTCTGAAGCGTGCTGGAAAGATTGTGGCTGACCCCTCCCACCCCGGACACAAACTCTTTGAGCTACTCCCCTCTGGCAGGGAGGCTGAGGTCCATCAGGACCAAGACCTCACGTCACAAGGACAGCTTTTTTCCCCTCCGCCACTAGCCTTATTAACAAGGCCCGGAATCCACCCTGACTCTCTCCACACCCACCTCTGGCTCTACATGCCACTGTACTTAATCTGCTCTTTTTTATCTTACCTGTTACTCTTATTTTATTATGTTACATCCTGTGTGTGTACATATACACATATATTTATATATTTATACTTATATTGTCTGTTCTGTTTACCTGTTTGTTTAACTTATTTTAGATAATGTGTGACATGCACCTACGACACCAAAACAAATTCCTTGTATGTGTAAAAAATGTACTTGGAAATAAAGCTTTTCTGATTCTGATTTCTGATTCTGATTCTGATTCATTTCTTGGGCGACATTACAGATTAGCGCCGCCTGCTGTTATAGAGATGTATTATGTCTCGTCTCCTCTTGTCTTTTTGGTCTGTTCTGTGGCAGTTTTTTGGACCTCAGGGATGCGACTAATCATATCGAAGGGGTTTTCTGTCAACGGTCGCCCGTCGGCTATATGTGTCTACACCATTATAGTGAAATAGAGAGATTTATTTTATAGCGCCACAACGGAAAACATTTTCTAGCATCATTTTACTCTCTTCTTGGTTCCTCTGTCTCATGTTATATACCAAATATCTCTCGTAGGTGGGAAAGAGACTTCCACCAACCAATGAAACGAGTTCTAGCCAATCAGATGCAAAGTAAGGCGGGTCTTTGCCAAAATGTCAGAGTGCGGTGCGGTCTCCATAGTAACGCGGCTAAAAAAATGGAGGCAAAGTTTATCAAACTTGGAGCATGTAGATACAGCTTTAGTTGAGAAAGTAGTTAAAACAAATGGCGCTGGGCATGAATAGAGGACAAGAGGAAAAGGGTGGAGACGGGAAGCCGTTTAGCATTTGGTGTCTCAATTTGAGGGAGCCGGGTGCTTGCTTCTGCAGTGCATGTTCAAGGAAGATAGTGTACGGCAGCATCGGTAAGAAAGTGCTTGCTAGTCATTAGATGCTAGTCACAAAGCTTCGGTCCGTGCACTCTGTTATACGAGTACGTTACCGGCAACGACTGCTACTGTTAAGACTGTGACTGCGCCTTTACTTACCGACTGTGATACAAACAATACGTGTGTGCACGTTCATAGCGGAACATGATTTGTAAAAGCTATCTGCCTTGACAGAGCTGTCTGTTTGGAATTAGCATGGCAGTTATTTAAACATAACGGCCTTGTCCCAGAGTCTAGACGTCTAGCTATATGAAAAGATAAACAATGCAACGTTTTTAATAAATGTAAATAAAGCAGCTAATATCAACATGGACAAAATCATGAATGTACTATTTCGCTTTTTTGATGATGACCTGGCCAAAGTAGTAAAGTTTAGTTTTCATAATGATTCATTGTAGGATTATGATATTATATTATATGCATTATGTAAATCCACATTGACTCTTTATTTAACATATGGTTGGAAGAAGTAAAAATGTATCCAAAACTATGCATATCATCAAATGTCAAAGTCTGGAAATACAGCTGTTAAGCTCTCGCGCAATCGTTACGCTCTATGTCCTTGTTATCGGTCTAAAATTTAATACTGTTTATAACAAACCCTGCATGAAGAAAAGTGTGTTTGCCTATTACATTTCGATTTCAAATTGTATCTCGGGGTGGGGGATACCACTAGTTGTTGCTATGATTTTAGCAAGGTGTTAACAATAACAAATTGTTGTAGACTAAACATATAAATACTGCGGTGAACCCGTTGGTGAACCCGGCACTGTTGGTCCTGCAGGAGGACCGGAATGGAAGAATCAGGAGAAAAAGAGACTTCAGGGACCATGACGATGACTGGCTCATATGCCGATTTAAATTCCCTAATGTAGCTGTAATAGTAATATAGCTGCGCTCTTGGATCTATGTACTGAATTGGGTCCAGTAGAGAGGGCAACGCGCCTGAACCGTGCCATCCCGGTCCAAATACAGGTCCTCGCCACTCTGGGTGAAACCGGCTGTTTTCAGAGGGAAATGGCTGACAGCTAAGTGTTTTTTTAAATAAATATTATATATAATCTTCAACTTCATCACTAAAGCTTGTTTGGATATACTATATAGTTCTGTTAAATCTTATTATATACTTCTGGTATATCGAAGCTGTCCCCGAGTGCCGTAATGCCTGCTGATTTGGAAGATTTTATTAATAAAGGTAGTCTATAGATCCGGTTTCCATACGCTGTGCGACATCAGGCCGAAATTATAATTCAATTGGCAACAATTCCGGAGCGTCTGAGAGGATTTTTAAAGGTTTGTTTGTTTTTCTCCGCCAGTCGTCATGACTTGGCATGTTTCGGTGTAACGAAGAACAACTGCCAGGGTCATTAACATACTGATCAGCATTCACGAGGTGCTTTACATTGACTATTTATGGTTAAAAATGGCTCAACTTGAATTGACTGCGAGACAAAGGATCTTGGCCTACATGTAAATTCCAAAGCCAGTCTCACGAAACTCATACAAGCCAAATCTTCGCAACATGGAGATTCTCCATTTAACACGAGGACAGCAAGGCAGACTGGCGGTGAGACAAAGAACTGCTTCACACCTTTGACCAGGTTGCAGTTCTCCCATTGGCTGTCGGTCCTTGAATGCACCACCCGCCACTAGGAGGCGGAGGAAGGATAAAAGGTGTCGGCAGTGTGTTTTTCTTCGCTTTTCCACGATGACCCCGGTCGCGATAGGAAGCACTCTAGCCCGGGCTAGCAAACTAGCATCATCTCGCTGATCGAGTTTCAAGCTGGTACAAAGGATATCGGCCTGATATACAAAGGGGATCCGAGGAAAGTATTCCTTCATCTGCAGCGGGCTTAATCACCCTGGATTTAAGAAAGGGACGGTGTTCTTTTCCTTGTTTGGTCGACCTGGAATCCGACCTGGAAAAGGTATATGAGTTTATTATTGAAAGATTATTGTTTAGCTACTGATAATTGTGAAGTTAATAAATCTTATTATGCTTAATTAGCAGTTGCTTGTGATTATTTTTGTACTGGTTGTAACAACTGCTGGTCAATCAGGTCCGTTGCTCGGATTCACCCCCTTCCTTTATTTCCTTTTAAAAGGATTTACACAGAAATGAGACTGATCCACAGTTTGATTATTGGTCCCTGATTTGCAGGGTGGTGCCCCGTTTTTGATTGTTTGTCGATTTGATAAAGTTATTAATAACCATATTCATAACTTTATTAATATTGATAAAACATCTTTGATAATTTGCCAATGATCAAACCTGTACCCTAAGGGAATCCTACATTATTACGCCCCGTGTGAGCCTGTTAGAACCAGCGTTGTTACAATAATTATACATAATAATCCATAATTTTTGAACATTAATTTTTTTTTAAAAAAAAAAGTTTTTATTTTTGAAAATTATAATTTTCCTGCAACATATTTAACGCCCGTGCGAGCGTAGAATACCTGCTTTAGTGCAACATTTAGGCATAATTGTCCATACCTTTTCAATTTTAAATATTTTTAAAAAATCAATTTTTCTGAAATTTTTATTTTTGAAAATTAATTTTTCTGCAACCTGCCAAGCATACATTCAGTTGTGATCTGTGAATTTTTCAGTGTGTACATTGGTTAGTAGACAACAACATTTTCACGCTCCTTGACAGTAACAGCTATTACGCACCGGAACTGGTGGACCTCTGCGACTACCCAATAGAATTGGGTTGGTGGTAAATGGTAGTAATTAGCTTAGTTAGCAGTCAAGATTTTCACGCTCTACTTGATCTTAAAGTTATTGATACTAACACTCAGATTTTTGACAGTAACAGCTATTACGCACCTGAACTGGTGGACCTCTGTGACTACTCAATAGAATTGGGTTGGTGGTAAATGGTAGTAATAAGCTTAATTAGCAGTCAACACTTAAAACTAAAGGAACTACAGGTTAAGCCTTTCACCTGCTCATTGAATCAACTTGTTCACAGTTAATTTTCCTTTGTCCCCACAAAGGAATTGAGCCCTGGTACAATCTCTTTACTAGAGGTAAAATGAGTCGCTTTGAGTACCAGAGGCTGGAGGCGAAAGCTTCCGACAAGCCGAACGACACAGTCCTGCAGAATGTGGTCGCTTGTCTCATCCTAGACTCTGAAGAGAATAACCGTGATGGTTATGAAACTACCTGCGATGAAATACTCCAGGAACTTGTAGCTTACATAGCACAGCCGTCTTGGATGCTAAAAGCTTGCATACAAGGCTGGCTTGGCCAATTGGTGCTAATCTATCAGCGCCGAACCCATTGGCAACGCGCTGTCCTCCAAGCACAGCTCGCACTGCTGCAAGGCAGCTATGAAGCTGAGCAGCGCAAAACAGCCTGGCTTAGACAAAGAGTCCAAGCCAGGCGTGATGAGGTCTCCCGGTTAGAGGAGAGCCGCGAGGACCTCTCGGCACAGCTCCGGCGTGCCAAGCAAAGAACAGCGTTCTATTCTCCTCCCCCTGGGTTTCCTCACAGTCAGAGACACAGTTTCTCTCCGCCACCTCGGCGAAAAACCCACTTGTCTTCTTCCCAGAGAAGAGACCGTTCTTCATCTTCTTCTCGTCCTCCTACTCGTAGAGACCGATCTTGTTCATCTCCGCTATCTCGGCGGAGAAAACCCTCTTCCTCACCTTCCCGGAGACCGATCTTCTTCTTCTTCTCCTCCCTCGGAGGAGAGAGCACCCCTCCCCTGCCAAAAGGGGGAGGAAGGTCTTGCAACATCAGAGGAACACAGGTAGAATCAGAGTTCCGTCCACTGACAAACAGTGCGAGCCACAAAGCTCGCCATCCCGCTTTGATCAGACCCCCTCCCCACTGCCAAAGGGGTGGAGCCGTCCTCAACTGAGTGACTATGATTCTCCTGATGTTCTGAACAACCCCCCCCCCGGCTCCAGAGACATTATCTGATCGAGCCTCGGCTGCATGATACTCTCAAACTACGACAGAGTAACCGGTGTGACCCAACGGAATGGGTCCCACATCCAACGGTCCAGCCGACCTGGATGAACCTACTTGGCTCGCCTCGGAGCCTCCAGTCACTTCGGTCTACTCAGAGACCACGGCTAGCAGCCTAGTGAACTCCAGTAGGGAGGCGTCAGAGCTGGTCATAGGTGAGAGTTATCAAGAGCCTCTATCGGGCCGTTTGCTGGAAACAGGTGCTCCACTCCGCAAGGAGACACCCGAGCTAATTTCTGATTGCAACATCCTGCTTCCTGAAGAAACCATACCTTCTCCACTCGTTAAAGAGGAAGAAAACCTCCACACCTTGTGTGGTAAAAGTGGATAAAAATTTTCACCCACTGCAGTGGATACTTTGTGTAGCTCAAAGCCACACTCTGCCTGGACTCCACCCCCCACGAAAGGGGAGGGAGCTCCCGATAACTCGGACAACACGCGTCCACCCCCAAAACAAGGTCTGTATCCAGCAGAACTGTCAGACTCCTCAAAGGGGCCTGACACTGATTTGTCATCAGCAGAACTAGACCAGGAATGTAACTTAAAGGCAGTGCCGGCCCGAGCCTTTTGGGGGCCCTAAGCAGAATTTGATTGGGGGGGCCCCCCCTCCCACCACGCGGAGTCACCTGTGCTTGACGATTATTGACACAAATGTCACGCCATAATGTTACATTATAAATTAATACAGTGAGGTTATGTATTAATACAGTGAGGTTTATGAACTACTGTCCCCCCGGGGCACAGATTCATAAGGACCCCCCCCCCTATTCTATTTGTGCAAAAGTGGATGCAAATGGCGAGGGGGGGGTCTGGGGGTGCTCCCCCAGAAAATTTTGAATTTGGTAGATTTCCTGTATTCTGGTGCATTTTGGGGATGGTCAGCTAGAGAAGGGCAATACCTAAATTTGTTCAGATTCATAGCATTTTGCTTTTTGATTTATTAAGGTAGTGACTTCACGCAACTACTTGGGCTTCAGGGCCAAACAATACTGACATACTCTGTGTTAGTAGGAAGTAGGGCTGGGCGATATGGCCTCAAAAAAATTCATGATTTAAATCGACACCCCCCCCCCCACACACACACACACACACACACACTTAAAATTATTCTGCAGATGACAAATGACAAGATCACACACACACACACACACACACACACACACACACACACGGGGCATGTATACCATTATGATTATTCATGCCAATTTTATGTAAATATTGGTTTGAGTGTTTTCCCTATCATTGTACTGGGGGGCGCCCTCTGTGAAAGAGTGAAAAAATTATATTATGCTATATATTAAACAAACCTGTGAAACGACATTTTCCACAATAGAAACATGATTTAAATGAGAAAACGTACTGTTCTAGCTATAAAAAATGGCAGAATCACCCACAGTGGAAGATATTTCAAAAACCGCTTCATACACGCTTCAAGGTGACGGCAATTAGTGGTTAACAGATATTCACAAAGACGTATAGCCCAGCAACAATCTATCTAAAATAACACCTTTTGGGAGTACCATTCATGATATATAGTAAAATATTGAAGTTGTGGGAAGTTTATATGGCTTAAACTGTATGTTTCATCCGTCCCCCTATGCTGTTTCATGCGTACCGACCAGGAGGGACGCATGAAACATTACGCACGCCCCACTTTTGCTGTAATAATTCCTGAACGGTTTTGTTCAAAGCTGAAAATGCAACTGTGTTTGACAGAAGACAGGTGTAGGTTGCTAGTGACAAAATATTAGCTTCCAGTGCGATACGATCGCTTTGTAAATTCCGTTTAATTAAAAAGTGTTTCAACTGTCCCGGCTCTCCCCTATATAATAATGTTATACATTCAACAACCACCAAACGGATGCGGGAGATAAAGCTGTTTTCACACATACAGGTAATTCACTTCTTGTTCCTCAGTAAAAGTTCAATTCATTCAGGGAGACAAACCAGTTGAGTCATAGGGATAGCTGCATGCCTCACCTCACTCTGTTGACATGCACTTCCATCCTAATACTTTTCAAACAGTAATCAAACTACCTCAAAGCTTTGGTAGTAAAAAATCTTTTCAGGATACAGTTTACTGTTAGTTCCATTTTGTTCCTCAAGAACCCAGTGCATGCTTTAGACTGTCAGGTGTCACAGAAACAAAGTTAAAATAATGCAACCTTGCTCCTGTTTTCACCTGTTGCTGAGTAACGTACATTAACATGACATGGTCTCATGAGTGTAGCTTACCTGTAGCAAGCTCCTTCGTAGTAACTAGCGAAAAAAACAAACGTTGAAGAGGAGCTCCGTGCTACAGAGTGGCGATTGCTAGTTGTTGTAAGCCGCTACAGACCTCCGTCACAGCTCGTTCGTATCAGCGGCTTTTAGCTAGCTAGTAGATGTGTTGAGCCGCATCAGAGTTCTTCAACACCGGGTCCGGTGCTCCATGGTGCTCCGTCAGGTAGGCGGTAGTTCAGTACTCCGGAAATAGGTTTGGCGGATATTGCGGTTAAGTAAGTAATGAAACGAGTAGTTAAAAAAATAACTAATGTTAGCCACTGTCGCTGCCGTGTCGCTGCCTATGGTCGCTGCCTATGGTCGCTGCCATGTTGTTTGTGTATCACTATGGCAAACGCGCGGGGGGAGGGCTGGGCCCATTCGGAACTACGGGAGCCCAGATGAAGTCGTTAAAACAATGCTTCCCCTCAGTACACCAGTATTAGGCGTAGCATTCAGTGGTAGCATTCCCAGCTACCTGCCTGATAAACCGCCCATCACAAAACCTGTTTTGGTCGATATCACACCCCAGAGGATGACTCTGGTGCATCCTAGTCTCATCTGTGTAAGTGACACAGAGGACTTGGGCAGCGGTCACAGTCACCTGAGGCCAGGCCCACTCGCTGACAGCCACCGGGGACACATTCAGGCTCAGGTCGACACCCTGAGGCCACTTGATCCTGCAGGCAGTCTGCCAGCCCCAGATGGACAAGTCACCGTCACTCATGAGCAAATTGCCATGATTCTTCCGGAGCCTGATCCTGGCTCTGACTTTTCTTTGCCGCCGGCGAGCACACAGCCGCCGCAGTCTGGCAGCTTTGACTTTTCCAACCCTCACAGGTCTTTCCTTTGCTCGCTGAACAACAGCGATGCACCGTGCCACACCTGTATGGTTAAAGGTGCACCCTTTTATGGCGCCACGCCCACAGACGTGCCCATATCACTTTGGCCAAAGTATCTTGCCGTCAGGCCAGACTTGCACCATCACTTGCGCCCACCTGACCCGCCTCCAGCTTTTGCACAGCCAAACCATTCCCTTACTTCAGAGTCCCCGCAGACTCTCCTCAAGGTGGCTGGAGCAGGCGCCTTCTCTGTACTCCAGGGAAAGGGGATCACAAACTTATGGCCCCACCTCCAAGTAAACTTGATTGGCCCAGTTACCAGAACTAGGCGAGGTACCCAGTACCTCCTCGTCACGTGCAGCCTCACCATGTGGGTTGAATGCCTTTCAGCACCCAACTGCACAGCTATGACAACCACGGTCCTGCTCCTGAACCACACGTTCAGTCAGACCAACTCCCCATGTGGTCCTCACTCCCAGGAGAAGAGCAGCTTCTGCACCTGGAAAGGGGGAGGGAGACAAACCAGTTGAGTCATAGGGATAGCTGCATGCCTCACCTCACTCTGTTGACATGCACTTCCATCCTAATACTTTTCAAACAGTAATCAAACTACCTCAAAGCTTTGGTAGTAAAAAATCTTTTCAGGATACAGTTTACTGTTAGTTCCATTTTGTTCCTCAAGAACCCAGTGCATGCTTTAGACTGTCAGGTGTCACAGAAACACAACCAGGTGCTAGTAGCGAGAGATTTAATGCGAAGCATCGGTAGAGAAGGAATCTTTTCAGTCAGCAAACTCAAGCCTTGTTGTAGACCCATAAATTTGCTACTAACCGTATTGTGCAATCTTCACAGGTACATCTGACGTATAGTCTTGGCAGTGCAATTCCAAGTTATGTAGCCCATAAGAATGAGAGATAGGACTCAATTTTATTTGCCTACGCATCAGAAGACAGAATGTATACAGACTAAAGTCTGCATTGAATATTTGTTTTGACATTAAAACATACATACACCAGTCCACAGGTACATGCACACAGTCACATGTACATACACTGGTGAACCCCAATTCTTTTCTGGAGTGGACCTGTTAACCCCTAACTACTTCACTTTTCTTTCCTATCTTCCTTCATTTGTTTTGTTTCACTATATTTTGGGATAATGTCATATTGAAATAACTACAATGATTGTACAAGGGATAATTCATTGCTTACCTATTGTGTTTTGTTTAAACATTTGGTGTTTAGCTACAGTTAAAATTTTTGTCTGCCCAGACAACTGCCTCATTTTGTCTGCCCAGACACTGTAGCCTCAGTCAACATATGAACATTATGAACTTGTGAACTACTTCTCATTCCCAGGAAGACATGGACTACGTTGATATCAGTTTAACCTTTTCTCCCATGAACTGTATGGTCCTTTGGTTTGCTCCGAAGACCGGGACCAACCGCTCTTCAGAGCAAAAAGGGGGACTGTTGGGGTACCAAGAGTTGGTTAAACAGCGATTTGGCTCAACTTGAATTGACTGCGAGACAAAGGATCTTGGCCTACATGTAAATTCCAAAGCCAGTCTCACGAAACTCAAACAAGCCAAATCTTCGCAACATGGAGATTCTCCATTTAACACGAGGACGGCAAGGCAGACTGGCGGTGAGACGAAGAACTGCTTCACACCTTTGACCAGGTTGCAGTTCTCCCATTGGCTGTCGGTCCTTGAATGCACCACCCGCCACTAGGAGGCGGAGGAAGGATATAAGGTGTCGGCAGTGTGTTTTTCTTCGCTTTTCCACGATGACCCCAGTCGCGATAGGAAGCACTCTAGCCCGGGCTAGCAAACTAGCATCATCTCGCTGGTACAAAGGATATCGGCCTGATATACAAAGGGGATCCGAGGAAATACTTTGTCGAAGTATTCCTTCATCTGCAGCGGGCTTAATCACCCTGGATTTAAGAAAGGGACGGTGTTCTTTTCCTTGTTTGGTCGACCTGGAATCCGTTTTTCGTCCTTTGCTCCGGACGAAACGGATTGTTAAGCTCTGGCCAAGAGACTTAACTGACAAACAACGCATACAGTAAGGAGGCTTTTACACGGTTCTGCGTTTTGTTTTGTTACTAATGAGCAAAAGGGTTCGCTACCACTTGTCCTAACTACACGTTAGCCAGACCTGAGCGGCTGAGGGGAACTGGGTCATTATCGATAACTAAGATCTGAGTGCCTCTTTTTCTTTCCTTCCTTTGTTCTGTTCCTTTTACTAACACACACACACATACACACACACACACACACACACGCACGGACACAAGCTAGCATTAGCTCTCGAGCTAACGCTGCTAGTTTTAACCACGTGGAATACGCTTACGTTTGTATAGAGCTAACACACTAGCTACCATATCGGCTAAGCGTGCGTGTTGCTTAGCAATCCCTCGGCTTCTTCAGCCCTCTCCGCGCACCCAGCACCACTACCGCCCTCTTGAGGCTAAATAGTTTAGTGCAGCTCACAGGAGTAGCCATTTTGGTAGTTCTGTGTTAGAGCTATAGAACTACATCTTTCACTCACTCTCACCCACACACACACACAGACACAAACGTGTCCATGCTGCTTTTGTTTTGCTTTGTTTTTGGTTGTGATATTATAAAAGGTATATGAGTTTATTATTGAAAGATTATTGTTTAGCTACTGATAATTGTGAAGTTAATAAATCTTATTATGCTTAATTAGCAGTTGCTTGTGATTATTTGTGTACTGGTTGTAACAACTGCTGGTCAATCAGGTCCGTTGCTCGGATTCACCCCCTTCCTTTATTTCCTTTTAAAGGATTTACACAGAAATGAGACTGATCCACAGTTTGATTGTTGGTCCCTGATTTGCAGGGTGGTGCCCCGTTTTTGATTGTTTGTCGATTTGATAAAGTTATTAATAACCATATTCATAACTTTATTGATATTGATAAAACATCTTTGATAATTTGCCAATGATAAAACCTGTACCCTAAGGGAATCCTACATGTGCTTACGCACGGTTTTATAAATCTGACTTTTCTTCGGCGTACGCCAATTTGGGCTTTTGGGCATACGTACACTTATAGTAAGGATCCTACGCACAGTTTTATAAATGAGACCCCTGATGACTGGTTACCCTCGATCGATGCCTACATATTGCAGACAAACTACAACTTGTGTTTTATTTATTTTCATATGATTATTTGATATAACTTTTTATGGCTATTATAAGTCTGTTTTTTATTTTATTATTATTAGGGCCTGGGCGCCGCGGCGAAGGCCCTATTGAAACTGAAGGAATTATGAATCTTTCTTTTAGCGCGCTTATCATACTCAAAAACTCACCAAACTTTGCACACGAATCAGGCCTGGTGAAAAATTTGATATTTTAAGAGTATTGGGAATAGGCGCCCAAAAATGGCTTGCTAGCGCCCCCTACAAAAGTAAAAAATTTTAGCCACTGCAGTACATTTAACGTAGACCAGGGGTGCCCAAATTCTTCCCCTTCAAGGGCCAAAAATGAATCGGGCTGGAGGGCGGCGGGCCAAAACTAAACGTTCAAGTCGTGAGCCTTTAAATTGAAATGTTTTGCATATTTGCATATCATAAATCATAAAGTTGAACACATATTAAGTTTTAATGTCAAGTTGAAATATCAGTGGGAGACATGAAGCCTGTCTTTGCTTTTCAAAAGTCCCTCAATATCTGGTTCCAGCCAACTTACTGACAGAGTGAGAATGTCATGGAGGTGAGAGTTTTCACACCTGTAGTTTGTTTCCCTTTGGTCCGAATCAGTTGGTGATAGTAAACTCGGTGCGATTTGCCCTCGGTCGGTTTGGTTTGGTTTGGTTTCACACCGTCAACTCCTCTTATTGGTCGGATGTGTCTGGGGGGCGGGAACAAGAAAGTAAACAAAAAGAAGGTCCTGTGTTCTTGCATCTCCATGGTCAAACCAGCACATTTCATTTAAATGATCAGACATTGTTTTGCGAGAGACGTTACGTCTGCTCTGGTCACCAAGTCTTTGCTCTGCTCAGCTGGCGTCTGTCTCCAACTTTAGCGGCAGCTGGTTTGACCACGGAGATACGAGTGACAGATGGCAGCTTGACCGTTATTGACCGTTATTATTACCGTCTATTTCTGTGATAGAAACATTGCTGCTACAGTTTGCTGCTCTGCTTCATCAATCAATCAATCAAAATTTATTTATAGAGCACTTTAAAATCCAAAAAGGACACAAAGTGCTTTACAGTAAGACAATAAACAAATACATAAAAGCCCTAAAATACAAAAACTCACATGACCCATATAATACAAGTACAAACAATAAAAGTCCATACAATGAAACCAATACGATCAGTATAACCAAAACATGAATTTTCAATTTCAGTTTTCAAAGGCCAAAGAATAAAGATAGGTTTTAAGAAGAGACTTATAGACAGTGAAGATGCCTGTCTAATGTGCAGTGGTAAATCATTCCACAATTTAGGAGCTGCTACAGAAAAGGCACGGTCCCCTTTTAGCTTGCGCTTTGTTTTCGGCACACTTAGGAGCAGTTGATCGGCTGACCTGAGAGAACGGGTGGGTCTATAGGCGTGTAGCAGCTCAGAGATGTAAGGAGGGGCAAGGCCATTTTGGCCTTTAAAAGCAAATAAAAGAATCTTAAAATGGATCCTGTGATATATAGGGAGCCAATGCAGTGACGATAAAATGGGGGAAATATGCTCGTATTTACGTGTTCCAGTTAACAGACGTGCAGCAGCGTTTTGCACCAACTGGAGACGAGCAATAGAGGACCCACTGACCCCCATGTACAGTGCATTACAGTAATCCAGCCGAGTGGTGACAAAGGCGTGGATTACGGTCTCAAAATGCTGCCTAGAAAGGAATGACTTTATTTTGGCTATTTGCCTCAAATGAAAAAAACTTGTTTTAACTACTGACCTAATCTGTCTGTCAAGCTTAAGATCGGGGTCAATTTTAACCCCTAGATTAGTGACAGTTGGCTTAATATATTGACTCAAGGAACCCAAATGAGCACCAGGGGCTCCAGCAGTGCCACCAAAAAACATCACTTCTGTCTTACTTTCATTAAAACTTAAAAAGTGAAAAGCCATCCAGGCCTTTATGTCATCAAGACACTTAAGTAAAGGACCAACAGTTTCATTCTTTTTTAGAGGGAAATAGATCTGACTATCATTTGCATAACAGTGAAATGACATACCATGCTTCCTAAGTATGGAGCCAAGTGGAAGTAGATATAGAGAGAAGAGAAGAGGGCCTAAAATTGAGCCCTGTGGGACCCCACAAGATAGAGGAGCAGAGGAGGACACAAAATCTCCACAGCTGACACAGAAAGTTCTACCTTCCAAATAGGATCTGAACCATTTCAGTGCAGTGCCCCTAATGCCCACCCACCGCTCTAAGCGAGAGAGGAGGATTTCATGGTCCACTGTGTCAAAAGCGGCAGTCAGATCAAGAAGCACCAGAATAACACAATTCCCAGAGTCAGTAGCTAAAAAAATATCATTAAAAACTTTTAGAAGAGCTGATTGTGTGCTATGAAGGGTTTTAAAACCAGATTGGAAAACTTCCAGAATATTGTGCTCATCCAAGAATGCCATTAATTGACTACAAACTATCTTTTCAAGGATTTTTGCCATAAAGGATAGTTTAGATATAGGTCTAAAATTTCCTAGATCTGTAGGCTCCAGCCCATGTTTTTTAATTAAAGGTTTCACTACTGAATGTTTCCAAAGTTTAGGGACCACCCCTGAGGAAAGGCTACTATTTAAAACTGCAAGAATAGATGGCCCTATAGTAGGAACAACCTCCTTAAAAAGTCGAGGAGAGATAGAATCATTTGGAGAACCTGAGGGCTTCAAATGCCCAACAAGCTTCTGTAAAACAGACAAAGTCACAGGTTCAAGCTTTTCAAAAACAGCAGGGCAGAGGACAGGGATTGAGGGGTCATAAGCCAAAGGTGAGATTTGAGCCCTAATGGTAGTGACCTTATCAATGAAAAAGTGAAGAAACTTTTCACATACACCATAGGAGGCATCAAAACAGACAGTTTGCGGCACATTGAGAACCGAGTCAATGGTCTTAAATAACACACGAGTATTGTTACAATTTGACAGAATAATTTCAGCGAAATATTTCCTTTTAGCTTCTTTCAAACTTGTCTGGTAATGCCGCCAGCAATCCCTTAACATTTGCAAAGATACATGTAGATTATCCTTTTTCCATTTGCGCTCAGCCCTGCGGCACTCACGTCTGACAACCCGGGTAGAATCATTTCGCCAGGGTTCAACTTTAGTTTTAGATTTCCTAGTTTTCAATGGAGCCACAGAGTCTATAACAGTTTGGCACGTGGAGTGAAACCATAAGCTAAGGTCCTCTGCATCATTACATATAGAATCTGGTATGTCACAGTGTTGACTGAAAATAGAGGAGAACTGAGCAGCAGTGGAAGAGTTAATAATACGGCAGCGCCGTGTAGTTGCGCACGGTTTGGCTGTATTACAGGCAAGCACAATCTCAAATAGAACTGGCATGTGGTCAGAAAACACAGCATCACATATCTCTAAATTATGGATAGGCAACCCATAAGATAGGACAATATCCAGTGTGTGTCCGCGTTCATGCGTGGGGCCAGACACAGACTGCACAAGATTAAAAGAGTCAATGAGGTGTAAAAAGTCTTTTGCCAACGGGTTCTCTGGACAACACACATGAACATTAAAATCCCCAATAATAAGGACACGATCGTATTTAGGCATAATTTCAGCCAGAAAAGCAGAAAATTCGTTTACAAAGTCCTTATTGTATTTAGGGAGGCCGGTAGACTACTGCACACAACACTGTGTGAGAGCGACCCAGCTCAAATAAACTCAATTCAAAGCTGGTGAAGTTTGATGATGGCAACAAGTGCTTACATTTATGGACATTCTTATAAACAGTAGCTATTCCTCCTCCTCTACCCGACGTTCGCGGGGAGTTCAAACAGCAACAGTCCTGCGGTAAGAGTTCAGAAAAGGCACTGGACTCACCAACACTCAGCCATGTCTCAGTCACACAGAGAAAGTCCAATCCCCGGGACGTGAAGAAATCCTTAATGATAAAAGTTTTATTTGCTAGCGATCTAGCGTTTACCAATCCAATCCTGACAGAAAACGGCGGGTCTGCAGCGCTGATTGTCTGAGGAGCCCGACATAGTGGTCGCAGGTTCATCCAATTTACCCCGCGCCAGCTGGGGCGAGGAGACCTCTGGAACACCTCATCCTGGCCCACAACAGGTACCAACCAGGCGTCGACAGGGTCCAGCACTCGCCAAGAAACGAGGAATCGAGGCACCGCTCGATACTCAGAAAAACGCGCTGAGCAGGCCTTCAGCTTCACCAGCTGACCACTGCGTTTTCCTCGGCGGCGGTAGCGTTTACGCCGGGGAAGTAGAGTCTCAGGGCGGCGAAGGCAAGCAGGTATTCCCGATAGGAACGGGGGCAAAGTTTTATATCCACCATGGTCAAACCTTACCAGATCTTTTGCCGAGAAACGAAAATCCAGTAGTGTTTGGCGATCGTAAACCAATATGGAATCAATGTTTTGAACAACAATTGACACAAACAGCACAAAGAGAGACGGCGAGCCCAACACACTGGCGCCATCATCAAAAAAGGTCATAGTATAGTATGTCAAAAAGTCATAGCAGATTGCTAAACACACCTGACTACAGGAGACATTAGCTCAGACTTGCAGTTAGTTACTAGCTGTAGCTACTAAAAGATCTGCGCTGACAGAAGCTAAATAACGCCCCTCTATTGCCCAATCTAAACCAATGTTAAACTGTGGCCAGATAGTGTACTGCAGCCAATGTTTGAGTTAATAGAACGTTGAGACAGAATGAAATTCTGACCAGAGCACGGGCCAAAATTTTTTTTATGAAATTCTGACCAGAACGCATGCCAAAAAAAACTGTGTGCGAGCCAAAGTTGGCCCCTGGGCCCCAAATTGGGCAGCCCTGACGTAGACTAACAAAACGTGGTACACATACTGTATGTAGCATGTCAAGATGTACAAAAAAGCTCATTGGAGCCATACCCTAAATCCATCTTTTAAGGATTCATTAGAGTCCAACCCTGAAGACATATACTGGCCAGAAGTAGGCCTAAAACTATAGGTGCTATACTTTAACAAAATCCTCCTACAGATCTCATCCGATGGACTTCAAATTTTGTGTCTGCCATCTCAACACCTTAAAGATGAAAAGTTATTAAAAGCTAAACCTTTCGTCAAACGGTGTGGGCGTGGCATGGTGGCCATTTAGAGTGTTTACCGATGAACGAGAAAGTGTCAATGTACATTCATCTGCCCGAAATTTCTCACGATTGACAAGGGTCCAGGCCTGAGAACATCTACAGGCCAAAATTGACTATAGGTCATAGCATTGTCATTGGCAACAGGAAATCAGCCTTACACGATCCGATATACATGAAACTTATAACGTGTGGTCCGCATGTGATACTGAGCTGCCTCCTATACTTTAACCACGCCCATGTACTCAGGTCTTTTATGGCTTTTGAACTGTTTAAGGCAGAGTCTTGTGTGCGGTATCATTGAACTCAGCAGAGAGTTCCTTTTTGATTGGTGATGTGAAAGCCAAGTCAAGAGAATAAGAGAATATGCAGGAAACGTTATTACAGACGGAATACTGTTGAAGTTAAAAAAACCATGGTTATGTTCTATGCTTTAAGTAATAAATTGTATGCTGCAATCGGGTTATGAAAATAGGAATGAAACTAGGCCTATATGACTGCTAATGTCAAGATTGATCTGGTTATCAAAATCACCACCTTTTTGTCTCTGAAAACAATAGGTAAAGACGGACCCTTCCTCTCCCCCTCTCTTCCTGTCTTTGGTTAAATTGATTAGGTTAAACCCAACTATTATCATTTAAAGAGAAACCTTTTGCCACACAGCATGAAATAAACTTCTGCCTCTATCAGTCTCCAACCCCCTGGTACTTTAGTCTGGGTTAGGACAATAGAATGTTGATTCCTGTAACCTTGTAAGAACTTGACATCTGCATGATAGAGCCTATTGATCTGTGGGTGCAAATGACCCGTAGGAGGCAGAGTTAAGGGCATGTCCTTCCTAATTGGACAGCGAACCTGTCACCATGCCAACAAAGAGCCTATGAGGAAGGCTCTTACTCACAAAGGAGAAAAGTAACCGCCCCTGGGATTGGAGAAACCACCCAGGTGTAGGGGAATATAATTTCGGAATCAGAGGTGATTTCGAGACTGATTGATGTAAGTCCTGAAGAGGAGGCATATCTTTCAGTCCGCTGTCAGCTGCAGTGCTTTATGTTTGATTGTGTTTTGTCTTGTCGTTTTTATCGTGTTGTTCATTAAATCTTTGCTTAATCTTTCAATTCGACCACAGCCTCTCCTTCCTCCAGAAATCAGAACGAACACGTCTTTTTAGAGAATTCTTAACAATACTCGGCACACTACGTGAGCTTCGCCTGCACGGAGACCAGCGGTGTCGCTCAATGCCGCTAGCCTGCTAGGGGACATTCTCATCGGCTAGGTGGAAAGCTAACGCTAGCCGTCCACCTGTCCCATCCATCCTGCTTGCAAGTGTCTGCTCATTAAACAACAAGATGGAATCCTCCTTCAATGGAACTCCCAACATGAGTTCAGAGACTGCTGTGTTTTTGTTTTTGTGGAAACATGCCTGAACAACAGCGGGACTATCCAGCTACCAGGCTGCTCTCGCCGGCCCGTGGAGGTGGTCTGTTTTAAACGGACTAGTGTAGAAATAAAATCCAACTAGCTACTGCTAACTGCTGGTGGAGCTTGTGACTGTTAAATGCTGACCATTCGACATTCCACGCTAATTCACGACTGTGTTTATACTCTGTGTTTAGCTACACCAATGCTAGTATGCGTTAGCTGAACTTTACGGATCCTGCTTGCAAGTGTCCGCTCATTTAGACCACAAACTGGACTACATCCAACTTCAACGAAACTCCTTGTGTTCAGAGACTGCTGTGTTTTTGTTGTTGTGGAAACATGCCTGAATAGTGTACCGGACTGTCCAGCTACCAGGCCTGCTAGCCCTCCGAGCTAGAGATGCTCTGTCGCCGGGTAAGGTGGGCTGTTTTAACGCGGAGTGGTGCAGCAATGTGGTGATTTGTATCTTAACAGCTAACTGCTGGTGGAGTTTGTGACTGTTAAATGCCGACCATTCTACATTGCACGCTAATTCACAGCTGTGTTTATACTCAGTGTTTACAGCCCACCAAGCGCTAATGCTAGTATGTGTTAGCTGAACTTTACGGAGCCTATAAAGAGTGTGTACTAAATGTAACCTGTTTCGTATGTCGTTTTTATATAATGTCATTTTTATATATGTTAAATGTGTAACATCACTTGAGTCACAATGAAACGTTTCGTGTTTATGGTTGAAATGATAATAAAACACGTTTGAATTGAGTTGAATGCCTCCGTCTGTCTGTCAAGCGCATAGACTGTATATCATTAGACAGTCTATGGTCAAGCGGTAGGCGTGGCTTGGGAGTGGACTCAAAGCAGCGAATCAGGTGCATTCTGGGATTTGGTGTTCTTCATCCATATAAGACAAAAACACATTTTCTGGCTTTTCTCAGCCTAGAAGGCACCAATTTAAAGATATATTCAGCTTTCCAGTGGTGAAATATTCCTTTAACGAACTCCTCCTAGAGATTTCATCCGATCAACTTCAAACTCGGTCTGTACCATCTTAAGAAGTTAAAGATGAAATGTTGTTAAAAGAAAAGGGTGTGGCCGTGGCAGGGCGGCCATTTTGTGCGTTTCGCCGCCGAAACAGGAAGTGGGTGTAACTCGAGTGTACATTGTCCAGCTGGCTCGAAACTTTTCAGGATTCATAAGAGTCCAACCCTGAGGACAAATAAAGGTCTGAATAAAGGCTGATATTTACTTAAAGTCATAGTGCCCCCTAGTGGCAACAGGAAATAGGCCTAAAAGTCAAGGTGCTATACTTTAACGAAATCCTCCTAGAGATTTCATCTGATGGACTTCAAACATGGTCTGTATCATCTCAACACCTTAACGATGAAAAGTTATTAAAAGAAAAACTTCGTCGTCGACGGTGTGGGCGTGGTGGCCATTTTGAGTGTTTAGCAATGAACAAAGAAGTTGTTGTAACTTGAGTGTACGTTGTCGTATCTGCCCCGAAATTTCTCAAGATTGTCAAGGGTCCAGGCCTGAAGACACCTACAGGCCAAAATTGACTTTTGGTCATAGTGCCCCCCGCTGGCAACAGGAAATGCGCCTTATATGACAAACATCATCCAATTTACATGAAACTTATGTGTGGTCTACATGTGATACTGAGCCGCCCCCTATACCATAACCACGCCCACTTACTCAGGCCACGCTCCCTTTCATAACATTTGAACCGTTTAAGGTAGAGTCTTGAGTGAGGTGTCATTGAACTCAGCAGAGAGTTCCTTCTTCACTGGTGATGGTTTGACCTGCCCCCTATGCTTAAGCCATGCCCGCTTTCATAAAATTTCAACCGTTTAAGGTATACCCTTGTGTGAGGTATCATTGAACTCAGCAGAGACTTCATTCTTCATTGGTGATGGTTTGACCCGCCCCTTAAGCTTTAACCACGCCCCCTTTTATAACTAATGACTCATTTGATGTAGACCCTTGTGTGAGGTGTCATTGAACTCAGCAGAGACTTCCTTCTTCATTGGTGATGTTTGGCCCGCCCCCTATGTTTAAGCCACGCCCCCTTTTATACATGCTGACCCATCTAAGGTAGAGTCTTGTGTGAGGTATCATTGAACTCAGCAGAGACTTCATTCTTCTATATTTAAGCCACGCCCCCTTTTATAACTAATGACCCGTTTGATGTAGACCCTTGTGTGAGATATCATTGAACTCAGCAGAGAGTTCCTTTTTAATTGGTGATGGTTTGACCCGCCCCCTATGCTTTAGCCACGCAGATAATGTATAACGTAGAGTCTTGTGTGAGGTATTGTTGAACTCGGCAGGGAGTTCTCTTTTCCTTGTTGACGATTTGCGGTGTCTGAGTGCCGCGCAAATCAAGGTTATAATCGTTAACGAAAACGAACGAAATAACGAAAACTAGATGGGAAAAAACATTGTCGTTAACTGAAATAAAAATAAAAACGAGGCATTACAAAATAACGATCACTAAACTAAAACTGTAATGTCTGTTTGCAAAACTAACTAAAAAATAATAAAATTATCGAGTAAATGTCCTTAGTTTTCGTCTTTGTCAATGTCTTTCACAGAGCAAATAACGTTACATCTTTCAGAGTTGACGTGTCCGACCGTAGCAATTGGTTTTATTCAGTCAATGCCGTAGACATAGTTTCCGACTGGGAACCCAGAAATTCCGACATTCCACGTCAAATTGGGTCAGGGTACTAAAGTATAATCCGTTTTTCGTTTTAAACCAAAAACGAAAAAACAAAAAAACGGGTCGATGTTTCGTTTTTGGTTTCAAACCAAAAGTGGAAAAACAAAACTATGAGCTCCGTTTTCTCATTTTTCCAATGTCCATATAAATTAAAAATTAACTGGAAAACTGCTCGTTTTTCAACTGTTGTTTTTTTGTTATTAATTTTTCCGTTTTAACCCAAGATCAAGAATATGGGCTCATTTTTATAATGTGCATAATCATTGAAAATCTGATGGAACACAGGTCTCGTTTATAATGTTATTTGGTCTTACGTGTTAAGTCAAAAGTTGTTAATAACGTGTCATAATAAAAGCATGAGAGTTGTAATAACTGCCAGAAGAACGAGGCACTTTATGAATACATTGTTTGCCTGTAGCTTGTCAGATTAGGCTAAAGTTAGCTATTTAGGGTTATATTAAGTATTTAATTAGTTAATAATAATTTTAAAATCACATGAAATCTACATTCATCTATTATTAGCCTATGTGTGGCAGTTATTGACTAGTTACTCTTATCTTACACCAGCCAGTAAAAAGGCATCTAACACTTGTGTTGTCTTCGTGTTAAATGTGTCATGTTTTCAAAGTTTCCTATAAGAAATATGGGTTTCTTTCAACCAAATTAACCAAAAATAACATGCATTGTTCCCTTCCATGCTCTTCGCAAGTAAATTAATATTCACAAATTTCATACAATTTGGGGTGTTTTATTCAATTTTATAGGGTTAGGGCGAATTTTGACCTGGTTGTGCATGCACACACACACACACACACACACACCTACCAAGAGCCTGGGTTTGTCCAAGGTTTCTTCCTAAAAAGGGAGTTTTTCCTCACCACTGTCACTTTTACGCATTTATGCATGCTCTTGAGGGGAATCAATGGAGTTGTTAGGTTATTATAAATTGTTGGGTTATTATAAATTATACATGTGGTCTAGACCTTCTCTATCTGTAAAGTGTCCTGAGATAACTCCTGTTATGATTTGATTCTATAAATAAAATTGAATTTAATATACAAGTCTGTTATAATCCAAAACAACTAATCTTATATCCTCATTTTACTGAGAAATTAGGTATAATTCATGTAAATGAGGTCTGTTGACCATGAATGCAAAAAAATAAGTGTAAAATTAACTCTGCAGAATTTTCATGTGACATGGTTGACCAACTTAACTGCCATTACAGTTTTTTACAATCACTTTGGCACTAATTTTAGAACCTTGACGTCATTTTTCAAAACTCTGGACACAAAACTCACAACCAATGATCAAAATAGACATTTTTCAAAACACTAACACTTTTTTCAGTTGCTTGGATACAATACACATAAACCTAAGATCATATGTTCATTTAACAAAGATCACCTGTTCAATAAGACATAACATAACATCAAAGTACTACTATTTCAAAAAGCAATTCACACATTACATTCCAGATGATTGTCTATTCATTTCATTACAATCATCTAACTATCAATTCATACAACTACTCAAAATGATAAGTAACTGTTGCATTACTCTTAATGCACAGTGTATGGAAACAGACAAACAATATTCCATGTTTAGATCATGAAAGTTTCAAGATAACGAGATTTATTGTCACCAGTTAGCGTGGAGCATGAACCAATTAGATTACAATATCTATGGATGTAATATTTCATCATCCTTTACCGTAATGTACTACTGTTTATCAGACACGGTTTCTATGGTCTCATGTACTACTACTGTAATGTACTACTGTTTATCAGACACTGTTTCTATGGTCTCATGTACTACTACTGTAATGTACTACTGTTTATCAGACACTGTTTCTATGGTCTCATGTACTACTACTGTAATGTACTACTGTTTATCAGACACCGTTTCTATAGTGTCATGTACCAACTTTACGGTAATACACTACTGTTCATCAGACACAGTTTCTATGGTCCCATGTACCACCTTTTAAGACTATTTACAGTATTGACAGTACTGCACCGTATAGATGCAGGCCCTTGGAATTGCTTGTCCAATTCTGCCAACTCGTTAGTGATGATTGAGATGTATACTTTATATATATACTGTATATATACATATACATATATACTCATACCACATTGTTCGCCATGCCAGAAGGTTTTTTCCGAGATGTTTGGCTAATTGCGATGTAGATGAGAACCTGTGGACAAATCCACAAGACAGAGTTTTCAAAAAAGCTTTGATTCAAATAAATCTATGTTGTGATTGTACTGTATTGTTTTTCATCAATACATTTTAGATTTTTTTTCAATGATTCCACTGTGTCTGTAGTATTCGCTCTACTACTGCAGTACTTGTACAGGGATGTATTTATATTTAGTACCATAATGAAACATGTATCACCTATTTTGTACTACAATATTTAATGATTGTACGAACGATGACACAGTGAAACTATGGGTAGCTTGTGTGTGGGTGATCTAAACTAACCTTTCAATGGTATTTCACAATATATTAGTTTTTTGAACCAATGATTGTGCAAGCGCAAGATGTCTTTAAAGATATGAATGCACAATGCAATGTTTTGAACATTGGACAGCCTGTGTTACAAGTGATGATCGTTTTGAGTTTTGTGTCTAGAGTTTTGAAAAATGACATCAAGGTTCTGAAATTAGTAGCAAAGTGATTGTAAAAAACTGTAATTAGCTAGGAAATAGGAAAGAAAAGACTGTAGTACTGTTACTGTAAACATCAAATGCAGTGTTCCTCAACTTGCTTGTACTGTAAAAACAAACAAAGGAGTGATTAGGCTACTGTATTCTACATCTTCATCAACTCTGTCTTGTGGATTTGGCCGCAGGTTCTCATCTACATCACAATGGATGTTTTCATTAGCCAAACATCTTGGAAAAATCCTAAACAATGTGGTACAAGTGTATGTGTATGTATATATATATATATATATATATATATATACAGTACAGGCCAAAAGTTTGGACACACTTTCTCATTCAATGCGTTTCCTTTTTATTTTCATGACTATTTAACCATGTCACATGAATATTCTGCAGAGTTAATTTTACACTTATTTTTTTGCATTCATGGTCAACAGACCTCATTTACATGAATTATACCTAATTTCTCAATAAAATGAGGATATAAGATTAGTTGTTTTGGATTATAACAGACTTGTATATTAAATTCAATTTTATTTATAGAATCAAATCATAACAGGAGTTATCTCAGGACACTTTACAGATAGAGTAGGTCAAGACCACATGTACAATTTATAATAACCTAACAACTCCATTGATTCCCCTCAAGAGCATGCATAAATGCGTAAAAGTGACAGTGGTGAGGAAAAACTCCCTTTTTAGGAAGAAACCTTGGACAGACCCAGGCTCTTGGTAGGTGTGTGTGTGTGTGTGTGTATGTGTGTGTGTGTGTGTGTGTGTGTGTGCATGCACAACCAGGTCAAAATTCGCCCTAACCCTATAAAATTGAATAAAACACCCCAAATTGTATGAAATTTGTGAATATTAATTAACTTGCGAAGAGCATGGAAGGGAACAATGCATGTTATTTTTTTGGTTAATTTGGTTGAAAGAAACCCATATTTCTTATAGGAAACTTTGAAAACATGACACATTTAACATGAAGACAACACAAGTGTTAGATGCCTTTTTACTGGCTGGTGTAAGATTAGAGTAACTAGTCAATAACTGCCACACATAGGCTAATAATAGATGAATGTAGATTTCATGTGATTTTAAAATTATTATTAAATAATTAAATACTTGATACAACCCTAAATAGCTAACTTTAGCCTAATCTGACAAGCTACAGGCAAACAATGTATTCATAAAGTGCCTCGTTCTTCTGGCAGTTATTACAGCTCTCATGCTTTTATTTTGACACGTTAATGTTACTTCCTGTCCAGAGCGCATGGGTTTTAGTCAACTTTTGACTTAACACGTAAGACCAAATAACATTATAAACGAGACCTGTGTTCCATCAGATTTTCAATGATTATGCACATTATAAAAATGAGCCCATATTCTCGATCTTGGGTTAAAACGGAAAAATTAATAACAAAAAAACAACAGTTGAAAAACGAGCAGTTTTCCAGTTAATTTTTAATTTGTTTGGACATTGGAAAAACGAGAAAACGGAGCTCATAGTTTTGTTTTTCCATTTTTGGTTTGAAACCAAAAACGAAACATCGACCCGTTTTTTTGTTTTTTCGTTTTTGGTTTAAAACGAAAAACGGATTATACTTTAGTACCCTGACCCTGAAAGTCGGGAGAAAGCGGCAGAGTCCTGTTTGATTATGACTGTGTGTCAGATAAAAGCAAGTGCCTCGCAGTGGAAGGTGGTAAAATATGGATAATTAACAATTAAGGGAAAAATCCCCACGAATTTGAAAGTACATTTGAGAAGCGCGCACAAGGAGGCTGGCTAACCTAGCTTACCTTAACAAGCAGTGACAGGGCAAGGAGAACGCAAAGCCCCCTTCCCCTGAAACAGAAGTTAACCCCGGGCTGGTACAGGGCATGGATGTATGGGTACAGGGCCAGACAGCATGACGGAGACAACCGCAGGACAGAGAACACTACAGAAGGGCTTTCACCGGCGACCCGATAGCTTCTGGTTAGTAAATACGCATGAACACTAAAAGCGTGAGGAAGCGTGGGCTATGTGTATTGATACTGGGGTGTCTAGCTACAACTGTGGGAGTCCATTGACTTCAAAAAGTTCGCCACTTTACTCAAACCAAAGTTCAAAACACCTGTTGATGTATGTCTTCTTTAGTCTGTTGGTTATTTAGGTTTTTTCCTGGCACAGTTACTAACCCATTTTGCACTTACTGCTGCGACTTGTGTAGACTTGTGTTTACATACAGTATCTCACAAAAGTGTTTTTTACATTTTAGTAAATATTTTATTATATCTTTTAATGGGACAACACTGAAGAAATTACACTCTGCTACAATGTAAAGTATTACGTTTACAACTTGTATAAGAGTTTAATGTGCTGTCCCCTCAAAATAACTCAACACACAGCCATTAATGTCTAAACCACTGGCAACAAAAGTCAGTCCACCCCTATGTTAAATTCCCATAGAGGCAGGCAGATATTTATTTTTAAAGGCCAGTTATTTCATGGATCCAGGATACTATGCATCCTGATGAAGTTCCATTGGCCTTTGGAATTAAAATAGCCCCACATCATCACATAGCCTTCACCATACCTAGAGATTGGCATGGGGTACTTTCCATAAAATCATCTCTCAATGCAAATCAAACCAGCTGTTAGGCTAACTGAAATAAAACCATGCCAATCTCTAGGTATGGTGAAGGCTATGTGATGATGTGGGGCTATTTTAATTTAACATAGGGGTGTACTTTTTTACATTACATTTGGCTGATGCTTTTATCCAAAGCGACTTACAATTGCTGTATATGTCAGAGGTCACACGCCTCTGGAGCAACTAGGGGTTAAGTGTCTTGCTCAGGGACACATTGGTTGATGTATTGCAGTGGGAATCGAACCCTGATCTCCCCACACCAAAGGCATGTGTCATATCCACTACGCCATCACCAACATGTTGGTCAAAATGATCTGTAAAGGAGACCGCTAAACGCTAAAGTCGGGAGAATTACTTACTTTTGTTGCCAGCGGTTTAGATATTAATGGCTGTGTGTTTGAGTTATTTTGAGAGGACAGCACATTTACACTGTTATACAAGCTGTACACAGTGTCATTTCTTCAGTGTTGTCCCATTAAAAGGCTGGGTTTGAATTGCTTTAAGTTAATAATAAAGGCTGGCTGCTGGCTAACTGTGGATGTGTCGCATCCCCGGGGCTGTTGTCCGCTCTCATCCCGACTGAAGTCCCTTAGCAGTGGGGAGTGAGGCAGAAAAAAATAGGGTGGGATAGCTGGCTAAATTAGCATTAGATTTATGTGCTAACATTAACGCTAGCGAACGTAATTGTGGGTTAGCCCAGTGCTGTTTAACGTTAACTTTACCTTGATCAAAACAATTATTATTAAAATAATTTGATGAGTGTGATGAACGATGTTGTAACCTTATAACATATGGAGGACTAAAAGTGCCACAATTAAATAAATAAATACACCATTAAATAATTACTTAAATATGTCATTAATTAATTAAAATTAGAATTAAATACATAAATGTGTTATTAAATGTCATTAATTAATTCAAATACCGATTCATTTGATGTAAAATGCGTATATAATTATTTGTCACAATTAAATAAATACACCATTAAATAATTACTTAAATGTGTCATTAATTAATTAAAATTAGAATAAATACATAAATGTGTAATTAAATGTGTCAATTAATTCAAATACCGATTCATTTAATGTAAAATACATATGTAATTATTTCACTATTTACATTTCATGATCCTGCATAGCATTGCTTCATGAATTACTTAAAACTGTCAAACTGACCCATCAAAGTCAGTGGGCGGGACTAACGCAAATCTAGTCCAAAGTCCTTTTAGGCAAGTCATGCCACTCGGCCGCCATCTTGGCAACGCCTCCGGGCAGCTATTTCGGACTAACAAGACCAGGCTCCTATCTAAATGAATGGGCAGAGAGTCAGAACTGCACTTTCACTGGTCATCGGGACATAAAAACTACATGTATAGAAACCGCAGTAGAATATGATAAAAATCGCTGAAAAAGTTTGATGACTTAGCCTCAAAATAAGGTTTAAAACGCCTTTTTCCCCACAGGTTATACTGTTACTACGCATGCGCAAGGGTTCACGACAGCAACTTCATTTACGTCTCCATCCAGAATGCCGGTGTTGTGCTCCGGTGCCTTGGCGTTGTTATCATCCGTAATGTGGATTCCATCTGATCTTGCACACACCCGTCTGACGCCGCCTTCACACTGGCAGTTGAGTAGTAGCGGACGTCGTACTACACCGTTGAAAAGCTTTGGAAGCGATTTACAAAAATGGCAGAACAACTAGAAGGACTGATAAGTGTCTGAATGTCCGATTCTCTCTGACCTCTCTTATACAGCTATAAATAGAAAGGCTGCTGCATGGATAAAAGTTGCCCAGGACGTTGACATGTCAGGTCGGTTAAATGTGATATAGCGGTATAATGTCAATAGTTAGACGTCTGTTGCTAGCTAACCAATTAGCATTAGCAGGTTTGTTTATCAGTACCATGGCAACGCTAACTTCCGTCGGATAGGAACCGTCCGTAGCTTTTTGCAAGAGTTCAATTTTTTGAACTCATCCGGATGACCAACTGACACGATTTTTTTCGCACCGCACTCGTTCGGACCCATTCGCATGCGGTCTGCGAATCTCCATAGGAAATAAATGACTTCCGGCCGTTTCGAAGCCGTATCGGAGCTGATTTCAACTGCCAGTGTGAAGGCTGCGTGAGACGCCACAACTCGCTGTCGCAAAACCTTAACTGTGCGCATGCGTCAGTGGAACCAGACGATAGGCTTAAATGTTTCCCGGCTTGACTGTTAAAAAGCAGATGATTGGCTTTCCAGCGGGAGGGGCGGGACATGTGCATACAACTAGGCCTGTCACGATAACAAATTTTGCTGGACGATAAATTGTCCCAGAAATTATTGCGATAAACGATAATATTGTCATCGAGAGACCATTTGCATCTAATATAATGATAATGTCATAATAATAATAATAATAATAATAATAATACTACTACTACTACTACTACTACTACTACTACTACTACTACTACTACTACTACTACTACTACTACTACTACTACTACTACTACAGGTACAGCTTTTCAAAGATCAATACACTTTTATTTCTAAAGAATATTTAACACTGGAACTGGAAGACATTTTAAATATCCACAATATGTCTCTGATCTCCTTTAGTATGTCGTCTTTCACGCTGATGTACAGTTGTGGAATTGCCGTTTGTGACACGTAAGTTCTCAGACTAGAGACTCTGTACTACATTTTACAATTATTTAACACTAAATATTACAGTTAAATAATATATAATTAATAAATAAAATCTATATGTATGGCTAGCTGCCACGTGGCGAGTAAATGTACCAAAATAGTTCTGTTTTTCAGTCTTCATTTTGGCGAACACAGACACACACACACACACACACACACACACACACACACAGACAGGCGCCAACTCTAACATACTTTCCACACTCCGTGTCCGCGGACAGCTGTTGGCTTGTACCGTTAATGTTCGGTGCATTGTCGGACACATACAGCCACTTTCCTGAAACCGCTTGCGAGACTGACTAGTCCACAGCGGCGTGTATGTCCGAGCCCGTCTCCACAGTCTCCACCTGCAGGTTGTCAGCTGTGTGGTTTGGAATGAAAGGGAGAAAACGGGACGCCGAGTAACACGGTGGATATCGCTCATATACTTTTTTTTTTTTGACGGCGCCTTAACTGCAAAGTGCTGCAGGAAACCCTGCTCCAACTCTCTGTCTCTCTCCGCCTGGAGTAGCCTACCGCCCACACAAAGACCATGCGCCTGACAAGAGGGTTCACTCCTCGTTACGCTAAGGAACCGAGAGTGGTCCTCCAGTCTCTTTGGTAGAGAGAGAGAGTCGGAGAAACAAGGAAAATAAACAAGCATGCAAACGGAAATTATCGCGGCCGGAAAAATTATCGAGCTCATTTTTTCTTATCATGCGATAACTCGATTTATTGACTATCGCGACAGGCCTACATACAACTGCCATCTTTGTCGTTACGGATTTTCCTTAGATAGTTGTATGGAGGATTGGGGAAGTGGCATGTCTCTTCTAAATAGTCTCTGTCTAGTCTGATCCATTACTTTGGTCTGAAGTAGAGTACCTGGATAGAGACAATGGAGGTTCTCCGTGAACTTTCCAGAGAGTTGGTTAGAGACATTTTAAACTTAGCAGAGGATGTAGAAGCAGGACCTGCTGACCCAGAGCATGTAGCTAGTAAAGCAGAGGAACTTACTGAAGTTGTTGGAGTCATTTCCGCACTTTCCAACAAAGATATCGACCACAGAGTGATTGCAAATCTAGAAGAAGTTGTCCACCGCTTCTCTGGTACCAGGGCGCATCAGGCCCAACACACACAGGGACCGGGGCGTTTGCATTTGACATACAGAGTGCAGTTCTGGAGCATCAACTTCTTTGTGGAGTTCCCGCAGTTTAAATTGCAGCGATGTTCGGAGTGTCACTTAATTCATGAGTTTTCTGTTTATGAATGGCTGCTCTCATACACTCGGAAAGAATATGACGTTTAAGGTAACATTACTTGATGTTGTGTTTTTCACAGAGACATATCTCTATTCAGCTGTGAATGATGAGGAGTTAGACCGTATTGTAAGTGAAATTCACAGAAGTCATCCAAACACCGGCTACAAGCTAATGCGTGGTCACCTGAATGCAAGAGGTGTGCATGTTCCAAGTGAGTATAATAATATGGGCATTATTTAAATGTATTTTTAATTTGGAGCTCTGCCCCTTTGAAAGTTGAAGGAAGCCCGCTTATGGAAAGACATCGCCTAGTTACGGCTAGTTGGCTTCATTTTTGGTCGTAATTCGAGTATATTTACAGTTAGAATTTCGTCACGCCACTTAGCTACACATCTAACTAAATGTCTTATAAAGCTAACTACGGTGTCCGATTTCAAGTTAATGAATATTTGTGAACAGTGGGGGTTTCGTTAGCTATGACTGCCCCTTCAATCCTAGCTATGTGTAGCTAGCTACAAATCACGGATAGTTAGCTTCATTTTTGGCGTAATTTCTGTATATTTAGAGTTTGAATTTCATCACGCCACTTATACAAGATCTCGCTAAAGGTCTTATAAAGCTAACAACGGTGTCCGATTTCAAGTTAATATTTGTGAAGTTTAGCTAGCTAGGTGTTTCGTTAGCTGCGACTGTCCCTTCAATCCCATCTATGTGTAGTTACAAATCACGGCTAGTTAGCTTCATTTTTGGTCATAATTAGAGTATATTTAGCTACAGTTTGAATTTCGTCACGCCACTTACAAAATAAATAATAAATAATAAATAAATGTCTTATAAAGCTAACTACGATGTCTGATTTCAAGTTAATGAATATTTGTGAATTTCAGTTTCAATTCTAGGAGCTAGCTCTCATTGATAGAGCTACATCCAGCCGCAGGCTCTATCAATGAGACTCGCGGACAAGCTGCGTTTATTTCCCCAATCGTTTCTTTAAATAAACTCAACACATTATAATTACACACATTAAAATATTAACTGGAACCTGTGGTAACAGATTGCTGGTGCAACAAGCTCGCTGACCGTGCTCTCACTCACACACACCGGGCATTTAGCTAGCAGGAAGAGGGGAGCTGGCCTGCAGGCCCTGGAGCTCTGTCAGAGCACCAGCGTGTAGTAGTAATCCATTATCCAAAGCCGGTGACTTTGCGCGGGTATGGAGTGCTGTCGGCTGCAAGCCGTAACGGAGCTCCAATTTCCTCAGAGCAGGCCGGGGTGTGTGAAGGAAGGCAGGTCGGGCGGTGAGGCAACAACACAGGCAGCACCGGTGCCGAACTCCGACACACAGTCGGACAACATTTGCAATTAACCATCCATTTTCGTAAAACGGCCCATATTTGAGCTTTACATAGTTGATTTCTCGCATAAAAAAGTTTCAGAAGTGAATTTTGTAATGGAATAGCAGAGATCTGCGTGACCTAGCTAGATTCAGAAGACTACCTGATCTCAGGTCAGTTGTGTAGCCTATGTAAATGTTGGGGCGTGACTGTTCTCTTAAGGTTCCGGATTTTGAGCTGCCTACGCAGGCAACTCAGCTTTGTTGGGATTCGCCCATTTTCAGTGGCAGTTTCAAAATATGAGATTTTCATAGCAAAGGGGTGTCAGTGGGACTTTGAGCTTCTATGTATGTCCTATTTACCCACCGAACGTTCGTTATTCAACTATGACAGGGTAAAATCGGTTTTGCATTCTATCACCCCTTTAATTAGTAGCACACCTGGCTAACAAGAAATTACTTAGCTTACCTTGGACAGGTGTACGTGATTGAGCGGCCGGTATCTGCTGTGACTGAGACGCCGGTGCCGCGGGAGCCGTTGGACTTCTGCTCAGAGCTTCCTCAATCAAATTCGCTGCTTCTCTTAGCAGCTCCGGGCAACTTTTAGACATTTTGTCCTGCACCTCACACGGCGTCTCAACATTGGGGCTAGCAGGACCGAGTCTTCTCCTTGCTTTTTAGCCGTTGCAATGAAAGTTCTGTTTAAAGGAACACGCCGACTTATTGGGAATTTAGCTTATTCACCGTAACCCCCAGAGCTAGATAAGTCGATACATACCCTTCTCTTCTCCGTGCATGCTGTAATGCTGTCTGACGGCTCCAGCGGCATCAGGCCAGCACAGAACATGCAGGTAACTGGTTCCAGTAATCCTACTGCTCCGAATAAGTGACAAAATAACGTCAACATGTTCCTATTTACATGTTGTGATTTGTAGAGTCACAGTGTGTACAAAAAAACAACGTAACATGAGACACAGCCGTCTTCTAACTGTAAACAAACCGGGAACTATATTCTCAGGCGGAAGAATATAGTACTTGGGCGGAGTGATATGCTCGCAGCAAGCCTGTCTGAGAATATAGTTCCCGGTTTGTTTACAGTTATTGACTAACATGCTAGTTAACATTCGTAATTAAACCTAAACAGCTAATGTAATTCAATACTGCCTGCGAGCTTCTCATGTACTATACGGTAATCCCTCTACTGTGCGACAGTAAGTCACTTGGTTATGACACAATCGTTAGCGTATTTTTACAAAAGCGTCTGCTACGGAGCCATAACGTGAGGTACAAGGTAATGAAGCCTTTTATACATTGTCGTGTTTCTTTAGAACTAAACAACGGACAAATAGAGTCTTTAAACGCTTCAGATGTAAAGTTATTCGCAGTCAAGTGACGTAAAAAAAAAATGGCGGTCAGTGGAATGCTAACAAGAGGTTATCTCTTTGTAGCAACAAAATGGCGCCATCGGAGGTTCGCGTTCTGAGGCGAAGCTTACCCCCTTGGTTTCTGCTCTTGCTGAGCTAAGCGAGGATTCAAGATGGCTGACACTCGTTTTTTCCTCGGCAATCTCCGGAAAAAGCCGGCAGTCCAACCCCCTTTGGGCTATGCGGAAGTGGCTCCTAATACACAATGAATACAGGCTGTAGTCTTTTGCCTCTGGGCAAAAAAGCCACAGATGACGCAAAAAATCGTCATTTTGCGTCATCTGAGGCTTTTTTCCCAGACCCTCAATACAGAGATCTCCCCTCTCAGGGGGACATGAGGGAGGGGACATGAGGGAGGGAAGCCTGGTCATTCAAAAATACTACCGGGGTTCTACTGATACAAAGCTTAATGCTAATCGGTGAAGTTTCCCTTTAACTAACAATGTAAACTGTTTTTATGTTTAACGTATTCTGACTTATTCAAAAGACGGAGCTTTAAGAGTTCCTCTCTTTTTTCCCCTCATTGTTCCCTCATTTTTGTAAGAGCTACACTGAAGTTGGCAGTTTGATAAATGCAAGTTATTTCAACTGATATTCTGTAATATTTCAATCTTCATGTTCAAAAAAAGGCACATAAGTTCCTGTAGATGGCTATACACATTCTCCTTTTTTTTGCCAAATAAATGAAAAGCTTGTTGAAATCACGACAATGTCTTCCCTCTTGCTGTATCAAAATGTCAGCTAGCTTTCCTCAGAGATGGTCTTAACAATGTTAAATTCAAGTCAAATTCAATTTGTGCATGATTAGGCTACATGATATAACTATAGAATTATTTAATAATGTATCCTACATTGTGGATAATTAAGCTATATACTGTATGCTGAAGTATATTTCTGGAGTGTTAAAGATTAAAAGAAAAAATAACAAGAACCGTACAGAACCGAAAACCGTGACCCTAAAACCGTGATACGAACCGAACCGTGGGTTTTGTGAACTGTACCACCCCTAGTTTTGACAGAAATTAGAGTGAGAGGGGTCAAAGGTTTTATGACGCCACTGACAGGCAACTAAATGAAACGTCCTGTGTCATTAAAATAAAATATTTCTCTGGGTTTGAACATTGTTGGGATAGTGTAAGTAGATAACTCAACATAGGTAGATTTTTACCCGTTATCTGTCACTCTCCCTTTTAGCTTTTAGTTGTTTTTTGTTTAATTTCCGTTTATTCTGTGATGGCCCTGCCCCAGTATCAGCCATAACTACAACAGATAACTTCTAAAATAAAATAACTGCTTTTTTTGGGGACTTTGCCCTTTATTTTAAAGTGTATAGATATGAAAGAGGGAGAGAGATGGGGGATGACGCACAGCAAAGGGCAGCAGGTCGGACTTGAACCCTGCGACGCTGCAGGCCAACATGGGGCATACGCTCTTACTGGGTGAGCTAGAGGCCACCCTGCTGCTACTTTTTGCACAGGCTTTTCTGATGTTACACCGAAATCTGTGACCCAACAGAATGTTTGACTGTAGAGCGGGAAAAATCAGACCCAGGCAAAGGCATTAATAAAAACAATATAAAAATAGTGTTCTTTTTGCTGTTACAGGTCATTTATGATCATCAGATAGAAAATGTAATTATTTAAAAGTCCCCTGTAGCTACTTTAATGTACGATTTGACTGGTAAGAGCAGTTATTATTATGCTATTATGAACCAGTATTTTGGATAATGATATGTTGGGATCACATGTTTTAAATCATATACAATTGAAATGCCAGGGACACCATGATTGTGTCGCACAAAAAAACTAACTGAGGATAGTGCCCTTCTAGACACAGCCACCAGACACAGCCACTATCTGAATCCTGTTTTTTAAATTGTTATGTAATTCATTATCTCTTAACCAGTTATGGTGGTTTTCCATTGCCAGTACCTACTCGCCTCGCCTCGCGTCCGTTTTCCATTGCAGATTTTAAGAATCGCCTCAGCGTGGCTGGTCGTCATAGCGACTGCCGTGGGCGTGGCTTAGTAGCTTGCTTTTCCCATTGACAAATCCCCGCCGCATTTCCTGGTTCTCTGTCTCCGTGAACAACATGATATCAAAGAGATAGTTAACGTTTACTGCTCCAGATTTCCCACCGTGATCACATATATATATGACTCTAGAGTCGCTACTCGCTTTGTTTCTCTCACATATATATGACTCTAGAGTCGCTACTCGCTTTGTTTCTCTCACATATATATGACTCTAGAGTCGCTACTTGCTGCGGAGATAATCCTGTCACTCTCTCACTTCTCCCTCGCTCACCAGCTTCCCACACGCACACATACGGCGACTCAACACACACACATCACACACACCAGCGCACCAGTATAACCATCAGGCCACTTGTATGCTACGGAGAAAGCTCTGCGTGGAGCCTCCGGCAGCAAAAAAACACCGCTGACTAAACTATTTAAAAATGCCGTCTGTCGCTGGCAATGCGGTGATCAGTGACGATTATTTCCGACCAGTCAGCAGCCTGCAGGGTTTCGCGTCACCTTCTCAGCTCGCCTCAGCTCGCTTGGAACCTCAACTGAGGAGGTGCGAAAAAAAGTATCTGTTAGCAGGTACCAGGTACTTTTTTTCGTAATGGAAAACCAAAAAAAGGCGAGGCGAGGCGAGGCGAGTAGGTACTGGTAATGGAAAAGCACCATTACAGGATCACCGTCCCATCAGCGGGATACTTTGTGACTGTGGCGTCGCTGTAACCTCGATAAAACTTCCACTCATGAGCGTTTTTATAACTTTAAAGCATTAAATTTTCCAAATATACAGCCATGCGACACACCAATTGAAAGCTTAGCCTCTAATGATTAATTTAAGCCCACATACAAAGCAAAGATGTAAGATGATTTATAGCAGTTACACAACTGTTACAAAGTAACAGAAAATAAAACAAGCTGAGAGCTGAGAGTGCATGCATACCTGTTTTTGTTGTCCTTTCAGCCAAACAGTGGCATTTTGCCCAAAACTTGATTTTCATAAATCCCCAAGAGTCCAAGGAAATGTAATATCCAAGCCGTTATATTCCAAAACGTTCGCCTCACAATGTTGAAGTTTCTGGCCGAATCACAACGGAAAAACGCAAAACGGCTTTCATTTCCGCACTTCAATCGGCGATAGTTCCGCTCCCCAGCGTCCTACATGCTTTGCTTGGTGTGGGCGTCGTCGTATTCCCTAGCTTCTAAGCTTTCCATTGGTAGGTCATATTAGCCAATCCGTTCAGGTTTGCCTCTGCTATGGCCAATGAAAGCGGACAAGCCGATGACACCATGTCAGGGACCACGTGGAGACGAGCAACTTTCACTCGCATCCTATGCTCGCATCGCTTAGAACTAAATGCTACAAAACCCGTCTAGCTTTGTAGCCAATGAGTAGACGATTCGAATGATACCAAATATGGGCATGACATTTTAACCCTGTATTGGCAGGAGCTCTGTCAAAGCAAAAACTGGGCCTTTCACCAGAATATCACAGCCTATGGAATTTGTAATGACTTATATCTATATATTCATGTATATAGTTATTTCTAGTATGTGTGGGATTGATGTGGGTGTGTTTGTGTATTTGAGAAGTGGTTTATTATGTATTTATAGGCTTTTTTCTTTAAACTTTTCAAACTAAAATCAGAAAAACGGACAGACATTTCTGTAGAAAAAAATTCATATAAAATCAAATTTTAAGTCTTTTGGCTTCTGGATTTTTTCTATAGTAAGTTGAGACATGTGGCTATGGCATGGGTGTATCTGTATCTTACCAGATGTGTTTACATTATTTTATTTTAATCATTTAACAGATGTATGACTTGGACGGAAATAAAAACCCTCCATTCTAGCCTCTGTAACTCTGTGTAAGTAAGTCCTAGACTCACCCTGACACTTGTAATAAAAAATTTAGAGTGTTTCCCCACACCCCAGAGTGTCAAAGTATATGGGAGCTGTACCACTTTTAATTTGGGTATGTCGTTTAGACCAAAAAGCATGAAATTTCAGCCGAAACTTAAAGGCAACTGTATTTTTTCTGCCACAAAGATAAGAAAAGACATTGACTTTGGCTTATTTCTCATATGCTTGTTTAATTTGTATCCAGCACTTCAGCGTGCCATGTGTTGATGCTGTTAGGAGCCCTCCAGAAAGCTCAGGTACTTTCCCCATTTTCTAGTATAACATCCAATCTGGCAAACCCTTTATGCGGTTTTTCAACTGCCGCCACCCTAGCCATCTCAGAACCCCACTCCTGGATTGATGGTGTTACGTTGTAGAAGGGAGGAGTAGGGAATGGCGGACCCAAAGTGCAGAGAGAGCAGGCAGGCAGGCAGGCAAACGTTGAAGTGGAGGATTTAATGAAAACAAAAAGCGGCAGTACAAAGACTGGAAAACTCACAAAAAATAAACTGACGGGAAGAACGTAGGCAGGAGCAAACTGACGCAGGCACAAACATAAGGCACAGGGAGGAAACACAAGGGCATGGCTACAAAACGATCTGACACAAGACAAGGGGAACACAGAGGCTAAATACATGAGGTGATGGGTAAATCAGAAACAGGTGAGACAACAGGTGAAACAGAAAGCAAAGCTAGACATGACAAGACAGAAGACCAGACTATCAAAATAAAACAGGAAGCAGGACAAACAGACAAAACATGACATAACCTAAATACAGACACTTGACACAACACTAAACAACACCAGGGATAACAGAGACGACAGGAACACGATTCAGAATAACAAAAATGGGAAACAAACACACAAAATACAACAAGGTCAAAACAGGGTAAACAGAAATATACAAAACAGGCAACAGAAATGTCCATAACCAGAACAGATGGGGCCCCTTCATTCTTCCATCCTCTTGAAATAATCAGTCTGGTTATTATTAAACTAGTATGGACCAAGCTTCTTCTGTGCTTATCCATCCCACTTAGGATTGACCCATCTCCCAGAACAAATAATCTTGAGCTGAATGGAACCTGCGCATCATAAACCAACGCTTGGTCAGGTGCCTATGGCGTTTGATTTGACGCAAAAGGTGTCCTTCAGCGTCTCATGCAGACACAGGGGGCTTTCAACTAATTCCAATGTAATCCGTGGGGAGGTTTTTACGTTAATGGGGATTTTGCAATGATATCTGCGACATTTCTCAACACAAAAACAACAGTGTTCTTGTTTATTACACAACATTTAGGGCTAATGTTATGGACATGCGTTTTCTTGTTCTCCCCCTTCGATTCTGAGAAACAATTAGTTTTTTTTGTCCGTTTTGCATAACGAAGGCACTACACTACCTATTATCATCAGCTGTTGTTGCTACAGACGCAAGTCCACACAGACAGAAAGTGTAACACACACACACACACACACACACACAGACAAACACACACACACATACACACACACACAGACAAACACACACACACAGACATAAACACACACACATGCAGAGAGAAAGAGAGAGCTGAGAGGAGAAGGATCGTGACCGGCGCGTCCGGTATGAATGGCCAGGCACCAAAGTGAGCCTATAGTCAACAATAAACAAGCATCTCAGCACACAGTGGCTTCATCTGCTCTTTATTCTGCAGGTTAAGTAAAAGGTGTTACTCCCAAAAGCATCAACCTAGAGGGAACTTCTCCCCTGTGCTTCCCGACTACGGTCTGGGAGCCCCAAACAGGAACGGTGTGACAACCGAGCCATCAAGACAGATTCTATTTTCCTGCTTGATGACTAGAACCAGGCCTCTGATGGCATCATTACAACGGCATGCTTTTCTCGACTTCCCCAAGTTCATTATGCACACAATCTGTGACAGAGTACATTGATTATATGCACTGTACAGCTGCAAACCCCAGTATTCTAATAGCAATGTATAAATTCCTTCTGGCAGGTCAATAAAATTGAAATTAGTGTCTCGGCAAAGGTACATTCATTCAGCAGTTGACAGACTAGTGAAGAGAGCATTAGCATATCATCGGCAGACTCTGGGGAGGGAGATGCTCAGTACTTCCCCATCACCCCATCCACTGTCTCTGGTCCTAGAAATACGTGGAAAAGCACTGATTTGGTTAACAACTACTTGATTTAATGTACAATGTACAACATGGGATGTCTTATGGATTTATCTGCATTGCAGGTGGTGGGAGATAGTAAAAAAACAGAAGGTGTCAAATGGATTATGTAAATTAGAGTGGAGAATCTGTTTTATACTGCTTTTGTTTTTATGTTTTACCCAGAAAACAATAAACTCTATTATAGTTATTTTAGGAGACAGTAATAAAGACAAACATTGCAAAGTTAAAATGGGACAAACATGCATTTTACTCTTTTGAATTATTCATTAGGGAGTGCTACATTTGCTATTTTTGTGTGCAAAATGAACATACATATTTCTTTCCAAGGCTCAGTAGTCGACTGTTAAATGTTTTAAGCGATCATAGGATAGTTAATAATTTCAACACAGTAATGCTTTCATTTGCTTCGTTATAAAAGGATGTGTAATATAATGAAACCCCCCACACAAGGAGGCTTATTTTCCGAATCATGATTGAACATACATTGAGCTGTGTGTCAGAGGGTCACCTTCTCAGAGAAGGCAAATATGTTTTTTGGGGGGTAAAACAGCACTAAACAGATTTTTCAAGGTCCCTCATTCTCTTCAACTCTTCCCCCCCATTATTTCCCTATTATTACACCCAGCTTCAAGGTCTGCGTTATATTGTTGACTTAAACACTGTTCATACCATCCATAATATTCTCCACACAATAAAGGAGCACAAAACCACCTATGGAAACTATTTTTTTATACTACAGAAATATAGCAGCTGAAATTGCATTACCTTAAAACATTCCTAATAACAGAGTTAATGATTCCACTTACCATCACTGTGTGTGTTTATTTTCATCAGTTTTTGAAAAAATTCGGTACATTGATTTAGTTTCCTTTTCTTTTAATGATGGTTTTCTGTTAATTTGTTGAAAACATGCATCATGTCTTTGCTAACTTAATTTTAGCTTGAGTTCAATACATTTTTATTTGTGTTGGCATTCTTAGAAGCTTGGGGTTGTGAGACTGGCTGTGAGGGAGAACTGACCCTTATTGTCACGGACGACCAGGAGACAGACTGCAGTAGTGAAGCTGAGCTTTATTAACAATGATCCAACAAAAAGCAGGAAGCAACAGGCAGGAATCCAGGAGCAGAGCAGGCAGGTTTTGGAGTGGCAGCAGACAACAGGATACAAAGTACAGGTAAGGTAAGGTAAACTGGGATACACTAGACTAAACGGGAGTGAGTCAGAGCGTTGTGAAGAAACGAGACTTGACAAAGAGTGTGTGTGGTTGTGCTGCTTATGTAGGTGGTGGTTGATTAGCTGCAGGTGGTGAACTGAGGATGAGGCTTGATAAGGTGCAGGTGTGTAATTAGGACTGAGGGGACTGGGAGCGTCTGATCTGCGTGGGTGACGAGGAGTATGAATCAGTGGGAGGAGTGTGTGCTGGAGAATGAGAGAGAGGAGTGAGTGCTGGTGACGGTGGGACCCTGACAGTACCCCCCCCTCCCACAAGGCGCGACTCGTGCCGTAGAAGGCAAAACCCGGGAGGGGGGGTGGGCAGCCAGGAGGCCGGGACAGGAGGGGGACAGGGTGAAGACGGAAGGACTCCAGGCTGTCCCCCAAGATCTGGCTGGAAGCGTGACCACAGCAGAGCTGGCAGGGGGCGTGGCCACGGCGGAGCTGACTGGGGGCGTGGCCACGGCGGAGCTGACTGGGGGCGTGGCCACGACAGAGCTGGCAGGCCCCCTGGCGGCCCTGGCGGCCATGGCGGGGCTGATCCCTCTGGAGGCCATGGCGGGGCTGATCCCTCTGGAGGCCATGGCAGTCCAGGGAACCGTGTCGGCGGGACCTTACGCCCCCTTAGGAGGCGTATGGCCCCCCCCCCCAAAATTTTCTTGGGGAGGCTCCCCGGGATGATGTCCAGGACAGGCAAGGAGGGCTTAGAACTGGGCTGTACCGGCGATAAGGGCCTTGGGCCGGACGGGACCGGCGACGAGGGCTTCGAGCCTGGCTGTACCGGCGACGAGGGCGTCGAGCCGGACGGGACCGGCGACGAGGGCTTAGGAAGGGTGCTTGCTAGCTGGGGTTCAGGAAGGATGCTAGCTAGCCTGGACTCAGGGGAAATGCTAGCTAGCCTGGGCTCAGGGGAAATGCTAGCTAGCCTGGGCTCAGGGGAAATGCTAGCTAGCCTGGGCTCAGGGGAAATGCCAGCTAGGCTAGACTCTGGGGGGCCGCTACACGGCCAGGACTCTAGGAACTCTGGGGGGCCGCTACACGGCCGGGACTCTAGGAACTCTGGGGGGCCGCTACACGGCCGGGACTCTAGGAACTCTGGGGGGCCGCTACACGGCCGGGACTCTAGGAACTCTGGGGGGCCGCTACACGGCCGAGACTCTAGGAACTCTGGGGGGACACTAGAGGACTCGGGGACACTAGAGACAAGGGAACTGCTACCTAGCCTAGACTTAGGAAAGCTACCAGCCAGCTGGGACTCAGGAAAGCCGCCAGCCAGCTGGGACTCAGGAAAGCCGCCAGCCAGCTGGGACTCAGGAAAGCCGCCAGCCAGCTGGGACTCAGGAAAGCCGCCAGCCAGCTGGGACTCAGGAAAGCCGCTAGCTAGCCGGGAGTCTGGAGAGAGGCCGCTAGCAGGCCGCGTGTCTGGGGAGGCAGGGAAAGAGTTGTACATCGCCCCAGAGGCAGGAGGACTGCACGTCAGCTCAGGGTCAGGAGAGCTGCACGCCAGCTCAGAGTCAGACACCAGCTCGGGAACAGAAGGGTTGCAAGTCTCTGCAGGGCAGTTGCTGTGAGCAGTCTCGGCTGGGCAGTCGCGGTGAGCAGTCTCTGGCTTCTGGTCGACTGGGCAGACGCTTGCTGGCTTCTGTCCGACTGGGCAGTCGAATGGCTCCCTGCTGAAGTGGGCCTGTGGTGAGGACTTTGGCACCGGATCGGCTGGCTCTGGATCGGCAAGCGCTACCGTGAGGGAGGAACCACAAACCCAAAGGGCTCGGTCCAGAAACTCTCTAAACGGCAGGTTGAGGTCCTCGAGTAGCAGCATCCGAGCAAGTGGGTCATCCAACCCGCTCCAGAACTGATACTTTAAGAAGTCCTCCTCCCAGTTCGCACTGAGATAATAACAGAGGTAAACTGCAACAAAATCTTCCAGAGTGTCTCCATTTTGATTGAACAGATGATCTTCCATGGCGTCCTCATCCATGTCCATTTTGTTGAGGTCAAGTCTTCTGTCACGGACGACCAGGAGACAGACTGCAGTAGTGAAGCTGAGCTTTATTAACAATGATCCAACAAAAAGCAGGAAGCAACAGGCAGGAATCCAGGAGCAGAGCAGGCAGGTTTTGGAGTGGCAGCAGACAACAGGATACAAAGTACAGGTAAGGTAAGGTAAACTGGGATACACTAGACTAAACGGGAGTGAGTCAGAGCATCGTGAAGAAACGAGACTTGACAAAGAGTGTGTGTGGTTGTGCTGCTTATGTAGGTGGCGGTTGATTAGCTGCAGGTGGTGAACTGAGGATGAGGCTTGATAAGGTGCAGGTGTGTGTAATTAGGACTGAGGGGACTAGGAACGTCTGATCTGCGTGGCTGACGAGGAGTATGAATCAGTGAGAGGAGTGTGTGCTGGAGAATGAGAGAGAGGAGTGAGTGCTGGTGACGGTGGGACCCTGACACTTATCCCATGTTACCAGGTAAAAGAGTGAAAGTGTATTGGTTTTGTAAACCGTGCACTGCAAAAACTTAAATCTAAGTAAGTTAAATAAAAGTAAAAATATGCTTATTTTTTTCTGATAATAATTCTTTTCTTTCTTATGTTTGAGTATTTTACTTATTTTAAAGATGCAGTAGGTAAGTCTTATAAAACTAACTTTCTGTCATATTTGCTGAAACTGACCCTATGATCCAGTAGAACTACATGAATTATGTAAAAAAAAAAAAAAAGACAGCTCCTCTGGCACCTCCTACAGCCTGTAGTGCCATTGGCAAAATTCCACTGCTCCCGGTTGATTTTCTCCAATCAGGGCCACATGGGTGGTCTATCTGCCTGTCAATCACTGCTCAGGCACACGCATATACAGCGTTCTCCCCTCCCCCCTCCCCGCGCACGAGCTGCAGAAAAGTTTCCCAAAACTCCGTGAATAATGGAGAGGCTTTTCAGAGGTGGCGTGAGCTGCAGGATTTTAAAGATCTGGAGAACGATGCAGATGTAGCCACATTTCCTCTCAACAGCAGGGATGTAGTGGAGGCTAAACGCACGTAAACGCCGTTTGCGCACCTCCCAAAATTCGGAAATAGCGTTTACCCACCTCCAAAGTGCGTTTACCCACCTCTAAATTGCGTTTATCCACCTCTGAATAGCCTTTAGTTCCTAAGCCATTTTAAATTAAGCTTATTTTGTTTTAGTTTCTTATTGTTCATTATTAGTTTCATAGGTTGTTAAACCTAAGACGAAGTCTTTCACATTGCGCTGCATACTGTCAGTGTTGACCAATCTCTTGCGGTGTTTGATGTTTAAGCCCACAACGTCGCCTTCCAGGCAGCGATGCCTGGAAGGCACTAGGATTAGCCAATGGTTAAGTGCCTTGAAGTCATGAAGTCAAGGGTCGCAGTACTGCCTTGAAGTCAACGTTGGGGGCTTAGAGCATCTCTTGCGTAGCCAGCAGGAAGCAGCAGACTGCATCAAGATTCATCAGTCGCTATCCCAAACTAGCCTACATGTCTCATGTAATGAATTGTAAAAATGGATATCCGGCAATTTTTTTAAGCGCCGTCAAGACAGCAGCCCTCCTCTTGATGCCAGCAAACGGCCTCGGCTACAAGCCCAAAGTGAGTGAGCTCGGAAAACAGTACTAAACTTCATGTTTTTAGGTTAATTTGGTTATGTAACTGAGGCAGCAGTAATGATGCAGTGTATTTTGTGTTCAAATGGAACATTTTTTGGTTTTATTGTTTTTTTTTAGTTTTGCAAAATTGTCTGTTAATGTCGGCAGCCATTACACTTGTTGAAACTACAGTGCAACTTTTATTGTCTTTCTTCTGTTAATTACAGAAACTGAGTTTTCTTTAAATTAAAATATGTGGCACCAGATTCATTCTTCTGTCGTTAATCTGCACCTGCTACATTAGCAATTGGAAAAAAACTGTAATCGACAACTATTTTGATAATTGATTAGTCGGTTTGAGTCATTTTTTAAGACAAAAGTAAAACATTCTTTGATTCCAGCTTGTTAAATGTGAATATGTTCTAGTCTCCTCTGTGACAGTAAACTGAATATCTTCAGACAAAACGAGACATTTGAGGACATCATCCTGGGCTTTTGGGAAAACACTGATCCACATTTTTCTGACATATTATAGACCAAACAACTAATCAATTAATCGAGAAAATATTCAACAGATTAGTGACTATGAAAATAATCCTTAATCCCTAATCATTATGTACAAGTGCATTGCATTGGAAGCCCTGGATATAAAGCCTCCCTCTCTATCTCTCTTAAATATGTTTGTTCTCTCTGTTTTGTCATTTAGTACACTTTATAGATTTCAACCATATTATTCCTTCTTGAGTCTCTTTAACAATAACTTAGATTAATGTATGAATTGAATAGTGATTGTGTGACCTATGATGAGGGACAACCAGTGATAGCCTACTCTTGGTAGTACCATCAAATGATAGCCTATAGCGATGTCATCAGGATACACATACACCGGTAGCAGTGGCCCACCTTACCGGGTGACCATGTCGTGGTCCACCAGAATTTATAGTTTACCCACCTATTTTTTACCACTACACCTCTGCTCAACAGGTAACATTATTACCATGAATGATTTATCTTTCACTTGGTTATTAGTAGCATAGTCAAAAGTCCACAAAGCTACGTTGGTGAGGATGATAGTAACGTTAGCACAGTGGTCGGTCTGATGTGAGGCTGAAATGGCTAACGGTAGCCTGCTAGTTAGCATCGTTTTACTGTTGGTGAGTAAAGTTAACGTTGTGTTGGTGGTTAGTTATTAGTGGGAATGCTGTTCAACAGCATTCCAACTATTGTTATTCGTTTTTTTATTATTAGTGGGAATGCTGTTCAACAGCATTCCAACTTTTGTTATCCTGTTCTTTATTTGTGGGAATGCTGTTCAACAGCATTCCAACTATTGTTATTCGTTTTTTTATTATTCTTAGTTTTATTATTCCGTACGTTTTTTGGCTCTCCGTAACTTCTGCATACTTTCACCTATTTAAACCATTCCACTTTTCAAATGTTCAGCTCTTTCAGCTAATGATGGGACTTCTTCAA
>JABUOV010000818.1:0-12373 GCA_025617405.1 Perca schrenkii
AGGACATAAACAGCTGTTTCCTGGGTGAAAGTCTTGTGTTTTCTCCTTAACGTCTTCAGGACATGAACACCTGTTTCCTGGGTGAAAGTCTTGTGTTTTCTCCTTAACTTCTTCAGGACATGAACACCTGTTTCCTGGGTGAAAGTCTTGTGTTTTCTCCTTAACTTCTTCAGGACATGAACACCTGTTTCCTGGGTGAAAGTCTTGTGTTTTCTCCTTAACTTCTTCAGGACATGAACACCTGTTTCCTGGGTGAAAGTCTTGTGTTTTCTCCTTAACTTCTTCAGGACATGAACACCTGTTTCCTGGGTGAATGTCTTGTGTTTTCTCCTTAAACTTCTTCCAGGACATGAACACCTGTTTCCTGGGTGAAAGTCTTGTGTTTTCTCCTTAACTTCTTCAGGACATGAACACCTGTTTCCTGGGTGAAAGTCTTGTGTTTTCTCCTTAACTTCTTCCAGGACATGAACACCTGTTTCCTGGGTGAAAGTCTTGTGTTTTCTCCTTAACTTCTTCAGGACATGAACACCTGTTTCCTGGGTGAAAGTCTTGTGTTTTCTCCTTAACTTCTTCAGGACATGAACACCTGTTTCCTGGGTGAAAGTCTTGTGTTTTCTCCTTAACTTCTTCAGGACATGAACACCTGTTTCCTGGGTGAAAGTCTTGTGTTTTCTCCTTAACTTCTTCAGGACATGAACACCTGTTTCCTGGGTGAAAGTCTTGTGTTTTCTCCTTAACTTCTTCAGGACATGAACACCTGTTTCCTGGGTGAATGTCTTGTGTTTTCTCTCCTTAAATTCTTCCAGTACATAAACACCTGTTTCCTGGGTGAAAGTCTTGTGTTTTCACCTTAACTTCTTCAGGACACGAACACCTGTTTCCTGGGTGAAAGTCTTGTGTTTTCTCCTTAACGTCTTCCAGGACATGAACACCTGTTTCCTGGGTGAAAGTCTTGTGTTTTCTCCTTAACTTCTTCAGGACATGAACACCTGTTTCCTGGGTGAAAGTCTTGTGTTTTCTCCTTAACTTCTTCAGGACATGAACACCTGTTTCCTGGGTGAAAGTCTTGTGTTTTCTCCTTAACTTCTTCAGGACATGAACACCTATTTCCTGGGTGAAAGTCTTGTGTTTTCTCCTTAACTTCTTCAGGACATGAACACCTGTTTCCTGGGTGAAAGTCTTGTGTTTTCTCCTTAACTTCTTCCAGGACATGAACACCTGTTTCCTGGGTGAAAGTCTTGTGTTTTCTCCTTAACTTCTTCAGGACATGAACACCTGTTTCCTGGGTGAAAGTCTTGTGTTTTTCTCCTTAACTTCTTCAGGACATGAACACCTGTTTCCTGGGTGAAAGTCTTGTGTTTTCTCCTTAACTTCTTCAGGACATGAACACCTGTTTCCTGGGTGAAAGTCTTGTGTTTTCTCCTTAACTTCTTCAGGACATGAACACCTGTTTCCTGGGTGAAAGTCTTGTGTTTTCTCCTTAACTTCTTCAGGACATGAACACCTGTTTCCTGGGTGAAAGTCTTGTGTTTTCTCCTTAACTTCTTCAGGACATGAACACCTGTTTCCTGGGTGAAAGTCTTGTGTTTTCTCCTTAACTTCTTCCAGGACATGAAACACCTGTTTCCTGGGTGAAAGTCTTGTGTTTTCTCCTTTAACTTCTTCAGGACATGAACACCTGTTTCCTGGGTGAAAGTCTTGTGTTTTTCTCCTTAACTTCTTCAGGACATGAACACCTGTTTCCTGGGTGAAAGTCTTGTGTTTTCTCCTTAACTTCTTTCAGGACATGAACACCTGTTTCCTGGGTGAAAGTCTTGTGTTTTCTCCTTAACTTCTTCAGGACATGAACACCTGTTTCCTGGGTGAAAGTCTTGTGTTTTCTCCTTAACTTCTTCCAGGACATGAACACCTGTTTCCTGGGTGAAAGTCTTGTGTTTTCTCCTTAACTTCTTCAGGACATGAACACCTGTTTCCTGGGTGAAAGTCTTGTGTTTTCTCCTTAACTTCTTCAGGACATGAACACCTGTTTCCTGGGTGAAAGGTCTTGTGTTTTCTCCTTAACTTCTTCAGGACATGAACACCTGTTTCCTGGGTGAAAGTCTTGTGTTTTCTCCTTAACTTCTTCAGGACATGAACACCTGTTTCCTGGGTGAAAGTCTTGTGTTTTCTCCTTAACTTCTTCAGGACATGAACACCTGTTTCCTGGGTGAAAGTCTTGTGTTTTCTCCTTAACTTCTTCAGGACATGAACACCTGTTTCCTGGGTGAAAGTCTTGTGTTTTTCTCCTTAACTTCTTCAGGACATGAACACCTGTTTCCTGGGTGAAAGTCTTGTGTTTTCTCCTTAACTTCTTCAGGACATGAACACCTGTTTCCTGGGTGAAAGTCTTGTGTTTTCTCCTTAACTTCTTCAGGACATGAACACCTGTTTCCTGGGTGAAAGTCTTGTGTTTTCTCCTTAACTTCTTCAGGACATGAACACCTGTTTCCTGGGTGAAAGTCTTGTGTTTTCTCCTTAACTTCTTCAGGACATGAACACCTGTTTCCTGGGTGAAAGTCTTGTGTTTTCTCCTTAACTTCTTCAGGACATGAACACCTGTTTCCTGGGTGAAAGTCTTGTGTTTTTCTCCTTAACTTCTTCCAGGACATGAACACCTGTTTCCTGGGTGAAAGTCTTGTGTTTTCTCCTTAACTTCTTCAGGACATGAACACCTGTTTCCTGGGTGAAAGTCTTGTGTTTTCTCCTTAACTTCTTCAGGACATGAACACCTGTTTCCTGGGTGAAAGTCTTGTGTTTTCTCCTTAACTTCTTCAGGACATGAACACCTGTTTCCTGGGTGAAAGTCTTGTGTTTTCTCCTTAACTTCTTCAGGACATGAACACCTGTTTCCTGGGTGAAAGTCTTGTGTTTTCTCCTTAACTTCTTCAGGACATGAACACCTGTTTCCTGGGTGAAAGTCTTGTGTTTTCTCCTTAACTTCTTCCAGGACATGAACACCTGTTTCCTGGGTGAAAGTCTTGTGTTTTCTCCTTAACTTCTTCCAGGACATGAACACCTGTTTCCTGGGTGAAAGTCTTGTGTTTTCTCCTTAACTTCTTCCAGGACATGAACACCTGTTTCCTGGGTGAAAGTCTTGTGTTTTCTCCTTAACTTCTTCAGGACATGAACACCTGTTTCCTGGGTGAAAGTCTTGTGTTTTCTCCTTAACTTCTTCAGGACATGAACACCTGTTTCCTGGGTGAAAGTCTTGTGTTTTCTCCTTAACTTCTTCAGGACATGAACACCTGTTTCCTGGGTGAAAGTCTTGTGTTTTCTCCTTAACTTCTTCAGGACATGAACACCTGTTTCCTGGGTGAAAGTCTTGTGTTTTCTCCTTAACTTCTTCAGGACATGAACACCTGTTTCCTGGGTGAAAGTCTTGTGTTTTCTCCTTAACTTCTTCCAGGACATGAACACCTGTTTCCTGGGTGAAAGTCTTGTGTTTTCTCCTTAACTTCTTCAGGACATGAACACCTGTTTCCTGGGATGAAAGTCTTGTGTTTTCTCCTTAACTTCTTCAGGACATGAACACCTGTTTCCTGGGTGAAAGTCTTGTGTTTTCTCCTTAACTTCTTCAGGACATGAACACCTGTTTCCTGGGTGAAAGTCTTGTGTTTTCTCCTTAACTTCTTCAGGACATGAACACCTGTTTCCTGGGTGAAAGTCTTGTGTTTTCTCCTTAACTTCTTCAGGACATGAACACCTGTTTCCTGGGTGAAAGTCTTGTGTTTTCTCCTTAACTTCTTCAGGACATGAACACCTGTTTCCTGGGTGAAAGTCTTGTGTTTTCTCCTTAACTTCTTCAGGACATGAACACCTGTTTCCTGGGTGAAAGTCTTGTGTTTTCTCCTTAACTTCTTCCAGGACATGAACACCTGTTTCCTGGGTGAAAGTCTTGTGTTTTCTCCTTAACTTCTTCAGGACATGAACACCTGTTTCCTGGGTGAAAGTCTTGTGTTTTCTCCTTAACTTCTTCAGGACATGAACACCTGTTTCCTGGGTGAAAGTCTTGTGTTTTCTCCTTAACTTCTTCAGGACATGAACACCTGTTTCCTGGGTGAAAGTCTTGTGTTTTCTCCTTAACTTCTTCAGGACATGAACACCTGTTTCCTGGGTGAAAGTCTTGTGTTTTCTCCTTAACTTCTTCCAGGACATGAACACCTGTTTCCTGGGTGAAAGTCTTGTGTTTTCTCCTTAACTTCTTCAGGACATGAACACCTGTTTCCTGGGTGAAAGTCTTGTGTTTTCTCCTTAACTTCTTCCAGGACATGAAACACCTGTTTCCTGGGTGAAAGTCTTGTGTTTTCTCCTTAACTTCTTCAGGACATGAACACCTGTTTCCTGGGTGAAAGTCTTGTGTTTTCTCCTTAACTTCTTCAGGACATGAACACCTGTTTCCTGGGTGAAAGTCTTGTGTTTTCTCCTTAACTTCTTCCAGGACATGAACACCTGTTTCCTGGGTGAAAGTCTTGTGTTTTTCTCCTTAACTTCTTCAGGACATGAACACCTGTTTCCTGGGTGAAAGTCTTGTGTTTTCTCCTTAACTTCTTCAGGACATGAACACCTGTTTCCTGGGTGAAAGTCTTGTGTTTTTCTCCTTAACTTCTTCAGGACATGAACACCTGTTTCCTGGGTGAAAGTCTTGTGTTTTCTCCTTAACTTCTTCAGGACATGAACACCTGTTTCCTGGGTGAAAGTCTTGTGTTTTCTCCTTAACTTCTCCAGGACATGAACACCTGTTTCCTGGGTGAAAGTCTTGTGTTTTCTCCTTAACTTCTTCAGGACATGAACACCTGTTTCCTGGGTGAAAGTCTTGTGTTTTCTCCTTAACTTCTTCAGGACATGAACACCTGTTTCCTGGGTGAAAGTCTTGTGTTTTCTCCTTAACTTCTTCAGGACATGAACACCTGTTTCCTGGGTGAAAGTCTTGTGTTTTCTCCTTAACTTCTTCAGGACATGAACACCTGTTTCCTGGGTGAAAGTCTTGTGTTTTCTCCTTAACTTCTTCCAGGACATGAACACCTGTTTCCTGGGTGAAAGTCTTGTGTTTTCTCCTTAACTTCTTCAGGACATGAACACCTGTTTCCTGGGTGAAAGTCTTGTGTTTTCTCCTTAACTTCTTCAGGACATGAACACCTGTTTCCTGGGTGAAAGTCTTGTGTTTTCTCCTTAACTTCTTCAGGACATGAACACCTGTTTCCTGGGTGAAAGTCTTGTGTTTTCTCCTTAACTTCTTCAGGACATGAACACCTGTTTCCTGGGTGAAAGTCTTGTGTTTTCTCCTTAACTTCTTCAGGACATGAACACCTGTTTCCTGGGTGAAAGTCTTGTGTTTTTCTCCTTAACTTCTTCAGGACATGAACACCTGTTTCCTGGGTGAAAGTCTTGTGTTTTCTCCTTAACTTCTTCAGGACATGAACACCTGTTTCCTGGGTGAAAGTCTTGTGTTTTCTCCTTAACTTCTTCAGGACATGAACACCTGTTTCCTGGGTGAAAGTCTTGTGTTTTCTCCTTAACTTCTTCAGGACATGAACACCTGTTTCCTGGGTGAAAGTCTTGTGTTTTCTCCTTAACTTCTTCAGGACATGAACACCTGTTTCCTGGGTGAAAGTCTTGTGTTTTCTCCTTAACTTCTTCAGGACATGAACACCTGTTTCCTGGGTGAAAGTCTTGTGTTTTCTCCTTAACTTCTTCCAGGACATGAACACCTGTTTCCTGGGTGAAAGTCTTGTGTTTTCTCCTTAACTTCTTCAGGACATGAACACCTGTTTCCTGGGTGAAAGTCTTGTGTTTTCTCCTTAACTTCTTCCAGGACATGAACACCTGTTTCCTGGGTGAAAGTCTTGTGTTTTCTCCTTAACTTCTTCAGGACATGAACACCTGTTTCCTGGGTGAAAGTCTTGTGTTTTCTCCTTAACTTCTTCCAGGACATGAACACCTGTTTCCTGGGTGAAAGTCTTGTGTTTTCTCCTTAACTTCTTCCAGGACATGAACACCTGTTTCCTGGGTGAAAGTCTTGTGTTTTCTCCTTAACTTCTTCAGGACATGAACACCTGTTTCCTGGGTGAAAGTCTTGTGTTTTCTCCTTAACTTCTTCAGGACATGAACACCTGTTTCCTGGGTGAAAGTCTTGTGTTTTCTCCTTACCTTCTTCAGGACATGAACACCTGTTTCCTGGGTGAAAGTCTTGTGTTTTTCTCCTTAACTTCTTCAGGACATGAACACCTGTTTCCTGGGTGAAAGTCTTGTGTTTTCTCCTTAACTTATTCAGGACATGAACACCTGTTTCCTGGGTGAAAGTCTTGTGTTTTTCGCCTTAACTTCTTCAGGACATGAACACCTGTTTCCTGGGTGAAAGTCTTGTGTTTTCTCCTTAACTTCTTCAGGACATGAACACCTGTTTCCTGGGTGAAAGTCTTGTGTTTTTCTCCTTAACTTCTTCAGGACATGAACACCTGTTTCCTGGGTGAAAGTCTTGTGTTTTCTCCTTAACTTCTTCCAGGACATGAACACCTGTTTCCTGGGTGAAAGTCTTGTGTTTTCTCCTTAACTTCTTCAGGACATGAACACCTGTTTCCTGGGTGAAAGTCTTGTGTTTTCTCCTTAACTTCTTCAGGACATGAACACCTGTTTCCTGGGTGAAAGTCTTGTGTTTTCTCCTTTAACTTCTTCAGGACATGAACACCTGTTTCCTGGGTGAAAGTCTTGTGTTTTCTCCTTAACTTCTTCAGGACATGAACACCTGTTTCCTGGGTGAAAGTCTTGTGTTTTCTCCTTAACTTCTTCAGGACATGAACACCTGTTTCCTGGGTGAAAGTCTTGTGTTTTCTCCTTAACTTCTTCAGGACATGAACACCTGTTTCCTGGGTGAAAGTCTTGTGTTTTCTCCTTAACTTCTTCAGGACATGAACACCTGTTTCCTGGGTGAAAGTCTTGTGTTTTTCTCCTTATCTTCTTCAGGACATGAACACCTGTTTCCTGGGTGAAAGTCTTGTGTTTTTCTCCTTAACTTCTTCAGGACATGAACACCTGTTTCCTGGGTGAAAGTCTTGTGTTTTCTCCTTAACTTCTTCAGGACATGAACACCTGTTTCCTGGGTGAAAGTCTTGTGTTTTCTCCTTAACTTCTTCAGGACATGAACACCTGTTTCCTGGGTGAAAGTCTTGTGTTTTCTCCTTAACTTCTTCAGGACATGAACACCTGTTTCCTGGGTGAAAGTCTTGTGTTTTCTCCTTAACTTCTTCAGGACATGAACACCTGTTTCCTGGGTGAAAGTCTTGTGTTTTCTCCTTAACTTCTTCAGGACATGAACACCTGTTTCCTGGGTGAAAGTCTTGTGTTTTCTCCTTAACTTCTTCCAGGACATGAACACCTGTTTCCTGGGTGAAAGTCTTGTGTTTTCTCCTTAACTTCTTCAGGACATGAACACCTGTTTCCTGGGTGAAAGTCTTGTGTTTTCTCCTTAACTTCTTCAGGACATGAACACCTGTTTCCTGGGTGAAAGTCTTGTGTTTTTCTCCTTAACTTCTTCAGGACATGAACACCTGTTTCCTGGGTGAAAGTCTTGTGTTTTCTCCTTAACTTCTTCCAGGACATGAACACCTGTTTCCTGGGTGAAAGTCTTGTGTTTTCTCCTTAACTTCTTCAGGACATGAACACCTGTTTCCTGGGTGAAAGTCTTGTGTTTTTCTCCTTAACTTCTTCAGGACATGAACACCTGTTTCCTGGGTGAAAGTCTTGTGTTTTCTCCTTAACTTCTTCAGGACATGAACACCTGTTTCCTGGGTGAAAGTCTTGTGTTTTCTCCTTAACTTCTTCCAGGACATGAACACCTGTTTCCTGGGTGAAAGTCTTGTGTTTTCTCCTTAACTTCTTCAGGACATGAACACCTGTTTCCTGGGTGAAAGTCTTGTGTTTTCTCCTTAACTTCTTCAGGACATGAACACCTGTTTCCTGGGTGAAAGTCTTGTGTTTTCTCCTTAACTTCTTCAGGACATGAACACCTGTTTCCTGGGTGAAAGTCTTGTGTTTTCTCCTTAACTTCTTCCAGGACATGAACACCTGTTTCCTGGGTGAAAGTCTTGTGTTTTCTCCTTAACTTCTTCAGGACATAAACACCTGTTTCCTGGGTGAAAGTCTTGTGTTTTCTCCTTAACTTCTTCAGGACATGAACACCTGTTTCCTGGGTGAAAGTCTTGTGTATTCTCCTTTAACGTCTTCCAGGACATGAACACCTGTTTCCTGGGTGAAAGTCTTGTGTTTTCTCCTTAACTTCTTCCTGGACATAAACATCTGTTTCCTGGGTGAAAGTCTTGTGTATTCTCCTTTACGTCTTCCAGGACATGAACACCTGTTTCCTGGGTGAAAGTCTTGTGTTTTCTCCTTAACTTCTTCAGGAAATGAACACCTGTTTCCTGGTCAAAGTCTTGTGTTTTCTCCTTAACATCTTCCAGGACATAAACACCTGTTTCCTGGTTGAAAGTCTTGTGTTTTCTATTTAACTTCTTCAGGACATCAACACCTGTTTCCTGGGTGAAAGTCTTGTGTTTTCTCCTTAACTTCTTCAGGACACGAACACCTGTTTCCTGGGTGAAAGTCTTGTGTTTTCTCCTTAACGTCTTCCAGGACATGAACACCTGTTTCCTGGGTGAAAGTCTTGTGTTTTCTCCTTAACTTCTTCAGGACATGAACACCTGTTTCCTGGGTGAAAGTCTTGTGTTTTCTCCTTAACTTCTTCAGGACATGAACACCTGTTTCCTGGGTGAAAGTCTTGTGTTTTCTCCTTAACTTCTTCAGGACATGAACACCTGTTTCCTGGGTGAAAGTCTTGTGTTTTTCTCCTTAACTTCTTCAGGACGTGAACACCTGTTTCCTGGGTGAAAGTCTTGTGTTTTTCTCCTTAACTTCTTCAGGACATGAACACCTGTTTCCTGGGTGAAAGTCTTGTGTTTTCTCCTTAACTTCTTCAGGACATGAACACCTGTTTCCTGGGTGAAAGTCTTGTGTTTTCTCCTTAACTTCTTCAGGACATGAAACACCTGTTTCCTGGGTTAAAGTCTTGTGTTTTCTCCTTAACTTCTTCAGGACATGAACACCTGTTTCCTGGGTGAAAGTCTTGTGTTTTCTCCTTAACTTCTTCAGGACATGAACACCTGTTTCCTGGGTGAAAGTCTTGTGTTTTTCTCCTTAAACTTCTTCCAGGACATGAAACACCTGTTTCCTGGGTGAAAGTCTTGTGTTTTCTCCTTAACTTCTTCAGGACATGAACACCTGTTTCCTGGGTGAAAGTCTTGTGTTTTCTCCTTAACTTCTTCAGGACATGAACACCTGTTTCCTGGGTGAAAGTCTTGTGTTTTCTCCTTAACTTCTTCAGGACATGAACACCTGTTTCCTGGGTGAAAGTCTTGTGTTTTCTCCTTAACTTCTTCCAGGACATGAACACCTGTTTCCTGGGTGAAAGTCTTGTGTTTTCTCCTTAACTTCTTCAGGACATGAACACCTGTTTCCTGGGTGAAAGTCTTGTGTTTTCTCCTTAACTTCTTCAGGACATGAACACCTGTTTCCTGGGTGAAAGTCTTGTGTTTTTCTCCTTAACTTCTTCAGGACATGAACACCTGTTTCCTGGGTGAAAGTCTTGTGTTTTTCTCCTTAACTTCTTCAGGACACAAACACCTGTTTCCTGGGTGAAAGTGTTGTTTTTTCTCCTTAACTTCTTCCAGGACATGAACACCTGTTTCCTGGGTGAAAGTCTTGTGTTTTCTCCTTAACTTCTTCAGGACATGAACACCTGTTTCCTGGGTGAAAGTCTTGTGTTTTCTCCTTAACTTCTTCAGGACATGAACACCTGTTTCCTGGGTGAAAGTCTTGTGTTTTCTCCTTAACTTCTTCCAGGACATGAACACCTGTTTCCTGGGTGAAAGTCTTGTGTTTTCTCCTTAACTTCTTCAGGACATGAACACCTGTTTCCTGGGTGAAAGTCTTGTGTTTTCTCCTTAACTTCTTCAGGACATGAACACCTGTTTCCTGGGTGAAAGTCTTGTGTTTTCTCGTTAAAGTCTTCCAGGACATGAACACCTGTTTCCTGGGTGAAAGTCTTGTGTTTTCTCCTAAACTTCTTCAGGACATGAACACCTGTTTCCTGGATGAAAGTCTTGTGTTTTCTCCTTAACTTCTTCAGGACATGAACACCTCTTTCTTGGTCAAAGTCTTGTGTTTTCTCCTTAACTTCTTCAGGACATGAACACCTTTTCCTGGGTGAAGGTCTTGTGTTTTCTCCTTAACTTCTTCAGGACATCAACACCTGTTTCCCGGGTGAAAGTCTTGTGTTTTCTCCTTAACTTCTTCAGAAAATGAACACCTGTTTCCTGGTCAAAGTCTTGTGTTTTCTCCTTAACTTCTTCAGGACATGAACACCTGTTTCCTGGGGAAAGTCTTGTGTTTTCTCGTTAACTTCTTCAGGACATCAACACCTGTTTCCTGGTCAAAGTCTTGTGTTTTCTCCTTAACATCTTCCAGGACATAAACACCTGTTTCCTGGTTGAAGGTCTTGTGTTTTCTCCTTAACTTCTTCAGGACATAAACACCTGTTTCCTGGGTGAAAGTCTTGTGTTTTCTCCTTAACTTCTTCCAGGACATAAACACCTGTTTCCTGGGTGAAAGTCTTGTGTTTTCTCCTTAACTTCTTCCTGGACATAAACATCTGTTTCCTGGGTGAAAGTCTTGTGTATTCTCCTTTACGTCTTCCAGGACATGAACACCTGTTTCCTGGGTGAAAGTCTTGTGTTTTCTCCTTAACTTCTTCAGGACATAAACACCTGTTTCCTGGGTGAAAGTCTTGTGTTTTCTCCTTAACTTCTTCCAGGACATGAAACACCTGTTTCCTGGGTGAAAGTCTTGTGTTTTCTCATTTAACTTCTTCAGGACATCAACACCTGTTTCCTGGGTGAAAGTCTTGTGTTTTCTCCTTAACTTCTTCAGGACACAAACACCTGTTTCCTGGGTGAAAGTCTTGTGTTTTCTCCTTAACGTCTTCCAGGACATGAACACCTGTTTCCTGGGTTAAAGTCTTGTGTTTTCTCCTTAACTTCTTCAGGACATGAACACCTGTTTCCTGGGTGAAAGTCTTGTGTTTTCTCCTTAACTTCTTCAGGAAATGAACACCTGTTTCCTGGTCAAAGTCTTGTGTTTTCTCCTCAACTTCTTCAGGACATGAACACCTGTTTCCTGGTTGAAGGTCTTGTGTTTTCTCCTTAACTTCTTCAGGACATGAACACCTGTTTCCTGGGTGAAGGTCTTGTGTTTTCTCCTTAACTTCTCCAGGACATGAACACCTGTTTCCTGGGTGAAAGTCTTGTGTTTTCTCCTTAACGTCTTCCGGACATGAACACCTGTTTCCTGGGTGAAAGTCTTGTGTTTTCTCCTTAACTTCTTCAGGAAATAAACAGCTGTTTCCTGGGTGAAAGTCTTGTGTTTTCTCCTTAACTTCTTCAGGACATGAACACCTGTTTCCTGGGTGAAAGTCTTGTGTTTTCTCCTTAACTTCTTCAGGACATGAACACCTGTTTCCTGGGTGAATGTCTTGTGTTTTCTCTCCTTAAATTCTTCCAGTACATAAACACCTGTTTCCTGGGTGAAAGTCTTGTGTTTTCACCTTAACTTCTTCAGGACACGAACACCTGTTTCCTGGGTGAAAGTCTTGTGTTTTCTCCTTAACTTCTTCAGGACATGAACACCTGTTTCCTGGTGAAAGTCTTGTGTTTTCTCCTTAACTTCTTCAGGACATGAACACCTGTTTCCTGGTCAAAGTCTTGTGTTTTCTCCTTAACTTCTTCCAGGACATAAACACCTGTTTCCCGGGTGAAAGTCTTGTGTTTTCTATTTAACTCCTTCAGGACACGAACACCTGTTTCCTGGGTGAAAGTCTTGTGTTTTCTCCTTAACTTCTTCAGGACATGAACACCTGTTTCCTGGGTGAAAGTCTTGTTTTTTCTCCTTAACTTCTTTAGATAATGAACACCTGTTTCCTGGTCAAGGTCTTGTGTTTTCTCCTTAACTTCTTCAGGACATCAACACCTGTTTCCTGGGTGAAAGTCTTGTGTTTTCTCCTTAACGTCTTCCAGGACAAGAACACCTGTTTCCTGGGTGAAAGTATTGTGTTTGCTCCTTAATCTCTTCAGGAAATGAACACCTGTTTCCTGGGTGAAAGTCTCGTGTTTTCTCCTTAACTTCTTCAGGACATGAACACCTGTTTCCTGTGTGAAGGTCTTTGTGTTTTCTCCTTAACTTCTTCAGGACATGAACACCTGTTTCCTGTGTGAAGGTCTTGTGTTTTCTC
>JABUOV010000819.1:0-12334 GCA_025617405.1 Perca schrenkii
TTCAATAATTGCACCCTAGTATGATTCATTAGGCTACCAGAACAACCAAAACAAATAAGCCTGCCTCACTAATCTCTCCAAATATTTTCTTGAAGTTATAATGCAGTTAGAACAATTTAACAATGTTATTAAAGCATTGAACAGTTTAGTATAGCCTAGATTGAGGGTACAAAATCAGCTCTTACCTCACACTGACTAATGTACCCATCATGAAAAAACTTATTACTTACTTAAACTTATGCTCCAAAGAACGGGAGCAGTAACAACCAGTTTCTGGGGTGTCCATGCAAGTCTAGTTCAGGTTTAAGTCAAATAAACAGACTTAAGTTTTATTATTGTTATTCTACATCCACATCACCATCTATAGTCACAAAAATACCCCAGAATCTGACTTGAACTGGTTAAACACGTTTTCCTCCCTACTCTGAGGTCGTGAGGCTTCTCATGCTTCCTCATGGACCTATGACATACAGTCCTGAAGGTCACCCTCCCTGCAGGGTCTTTGTTTGACACTGTGGGAATTAAACATCATTCATGTAATGTTAGACAAAACACACTGGACTTCTTTTCAACACAGTACAGTCGATATAACAACCTTGATCGCGGCCGTTGGTGAGCGGTTGTCTCTAGTTTTCTGAACCAATACATAACAACACTAACCAAAAATAAATACTCAAACCACTATTCGGTAGGCCCACCTCTGACAATCTCAAACTAATCCTAACTTGACAGCTGTCGAAACGTAGTATCCGATAGCGATAGGTTATTTTTTCTCTGCGCACGATCTAAACAAATCTAAAATATCTACAGGACAACGGACCTAACTGTTAGCTACATAGCTACTGCTAGCTAGTTAGCCATACCACAATGTGAATGTGTTTTGCGGTAAATTTCAAACATACCTTCATAGTTGTCAATAAAACTTGAAAGGTACATCTTGTACCCCTTTTCCCGTTTACTCCGGGGTGCAGAGCATCCTTTTCGGACGAGTCTGTGGACGTCTGATATAGTTAGCTTCGGCAGGTCTTGGAGACATCGGGTGTAAAACATCGCCATCTTACCGGAAGTATACACCCACACACTCGAGGGAGCGGAAGTAGAACGGAAGTAGAGTCTTGCACCGAGCGAATTCACCAAAATGCAGAAAATGAAGTGTTTAATGCCAAAAAAAAGGGGGGGGAGGACCCCCCAGACCACAGTCACCAAACAAATCTGGAAGCAAAACCTTGGCCTTTGAGTTGCCAGGCCAGTTATTATTAGACCAAATGTTGGTGCCATCTAACAAACTGGAAGCTAAAATGATCATACACTGGCTATTAACAAGCCAATCACTGTTAAAAAGGCTATAATAGTGGTTTCTGATTCTCTTAAATCAACATAATTTTCTTGTTTAAAAAGATGTTTACATATTTGCCAACCAATATTATAATATGTTCAATTTCATACATTTTCCAAGGGTGAAATCCATTGCCTGCCTCTTAACATTAGCCTATAAAAGGTTTAAAAAAAATAATAATAAAGTAAGTGAATTGTGAAGTATTTCTCTTTGTTTGAATAACTTATCAACCCTACCTTACACATTAATACTGGAAAAAGAGCCCATTTGGTGTAAAAACTCATTAAAGGAGAACTCCGGGCAATTTTTACGTTAATCTTGACCGCTATATGTATATGAGTACTGCCGATAGCAAAAAAAACGACCCGAATCGGTGCTAGCAACACGGAGCTGCTGCAGCTAATGCCGAGAGCTCCCACTCAGCTAAAACGGCAATTATGGGGGCATAGGATAAAGAGTGCCTTTGTGCCTCTTAACAGACACAAAATGCAATTAAAATGTCTGTGCAACATGAACAGGGACCTTACATGACAACAAGAAGCATTTAGCAACTTAGCCATTGTTTAAACTCACCTACCCTCTTAGCTGCTAGCTGCCGTCTGGGATGAGTGAGTGTGTTCAGCCAGGCTCCGGTAATAATCATCACGCAGCAGTTCCATGTGTATTTGTAGCATATATATCCATTTGTGTGCTGTCGTTGGTGAATATGAGTCTCTGCAGTGGCGAATTGTGTGGTAGTTTCCTTAGACAGGCTAGCAGCCCGGACGGGCATCCTTTTACTTCCTATAGCCGCCTCCCTCGCCTGCTGAGCCCGATAACAATCCAACAAGCGCCCGCTGGTCTGGTGGAGGTCTTCCAGAAGACCGTTCAAGCCTTCGCGGTGAAAAATTGTATTTTATTTCACCCTCACAAATAGGTAATTGAGCACTGTTTTTTTACTAGATTAGAAAACTGTACAGTGGAGCCTCTGTCTCCATTCCACCAGACAATGTTGGATGAGCAAGACCAAAGACTGTAGTCATGTCACTATGCTCAGTGGTTGAGCTCGAGGAGACTGTGAATGAATCATGGAATGCACATTTTACCTTTGTGGCAAAGCCTGATTAAAACTAATAGTTGAAATAAATTATTTTGTGTATCTTTTTTACATAACATTGGTCATTGCTAATGACATACAAAGTAATTCATCTAGCATACTTCCATTAAATAAATCAATTCAAGCTAAAATTGAAGAGTCTACAATTAGGCTATACTGAGTCTGATCTATTTTAAGAGATTTTCTTAAAATTAAGTTAATACCTTTTAGAAAAATGTCACCTGGGGTAAAACTCTCCCTGCTACCCTGATTTGCATTTGTATAGACGAGTTTCCTGTTTACAAACATTACAGGGTGCGTGCGCATACCAGGGGCAGAAAGACAGATTGGTGAGCTGGTCCGATAATGCAAACGCATTTTTGTCTCAGTGCACATTGTCTTAGTCCCTTTATTTCGTCATGGCATTTATATAACACATACTCTATGGTCTTACAAAGTTAACGTTTTTGACCGATTACAATTTAGTCATTTTTTGTGAGCTGGAGAGGTCTCGTTATGAGAAGCTAGCTATAGCTCTGTTTGCCATTCATTCCAATGGGGAAACATCGCGGCTAGACTTTCGACATACATTGCATATATTTACACTTTGAATTTCGTCATGGTATTTATATAACACATACTCTATGGTCGTATAAAGCTAACGTTTTTGACCGATTACAATTTAATCAAAAAAACAATTGAATGCATGGTCCAAATACACTTTACAAGATGAAACACAGAAGACACGTAAAATACAAAAAACACATGATGAGATACACACAAAAAAATCCAAAGAAGGTAAGACATCAACAAAGGTGGGATCCAAACTGGAGCCCACTGCGCTGTTATGGCTTTGGTAGGGGGAGTCACAGAAAGTCAGCTGCAAAACTATGTTTTGTTCATTATATGTAGCTCCTAGGATTTTATAGACCTATGTAGTTGTTTTCACAGATGAAGTACAGGGTCAGGAAGAGCAGGTACCAGGTGGCAACAGACAGCCTCCTACACAGGGACAGTAGCAGTCTGCCCTTGGCAACAGGGAGCAGACTGGGACAAGGCAGCGTCAGGTAGCCCAGGGGCAGCAGAGGACCCCCGGTGGTCCTCCTCGTATACCAAGAAACACAGTGGAGCACAATATGGCCAGGTTTGAATGTGTTTTACACAGTGTGTTCCCATGTTCAGTGTGATGGAACATCATTGCCATCCTGTGCTAGATGGTCATTGTAAAAACTCTTTCAATAAAGTTCAGGGTCTTCTTGAATTGGAACCTAAGATGTTTTACAATTAATGTTGTATAACAGCTTCTTAAATACCTTTATCTTACAAGTTCCCTTTCAACTTTCAGTGCTTTTCCTGGCAACAGTGTCAGGTCAACCCCTATCCAGTTTTTTCTGCTGGATAAATGCACTGAGCGAACACCAAATTCTTCTGATGAGATGGTCCTGCTCTGGGCTGGACTTGGCAGGAGGACTGTTAGTATTACTGAACATGCTGCTGGACCATTCCCAGGTAAGATGGAAGAAAATAAGAAACGGGATGGAGATGTGCCTTGTTGTTTTCCCCAGAAGCGCCAGTGACAAATCTACCTGAACAGAGATGACACTGAGGGAGGGTTACATTTTTAACTCCACACTTCTTTTTCTCTCTCCCCATAGATATCAACAATACTCATGGATACATACTCAAAAATGGTACCACTGGAAGGGGCCTGGATGCTATATAAAGCTGCTGGTTAGACAGGATCTCCCTTATTCAATTAACGCCTGTGGTATAATATGTCAGCAGTTGAATAAAATGAATATTCTCTATTTACTACTACTAGTAGTAGTAATAGCTGGTTTATGTTCTCATTAATGTTGTTGATTGTAGGTAGTGCATTTAAATTTTCAATAACAAATGGAAATTAAGTGTTCTAGCAACTGAGGCAGAAGGTCATACAGGAGCCTACCTTTCCAAAGCTTTGGGTGTAAAGGGCTGACTGTACATCATGCCCATCCAGGATACTTTGGACACCTCCCCCTTGCCATACTCATCCAAAGAGTTTGAAAAGATGCCAAAAGCCCGATGTGCCACTTGTCATCTGAGCATGCCAGTTCAGTTGCTGGCTTTACATGCCCCAGGAGTGTGAGCTGGGTAGCTTTTCAGACAGCAGATATTTTGAACCGGTAATGCCAACTCTGATGTTAATCCTATAATTTTCAATGCAGGATCATCAATGCACTTTTTTCATAAATGTACAGCTTTTTTTATCATCCCTATGTTTCAGAATGAGGAACCAGATGTGATGACAGATTTTGAGGATTCGCCAGCTTTGAGCAATCCTGGGAAAGTAAGATTAGTCATGTGTAGCTATTTGTTTAAACTATTCATTGTATGTGTGATTGACATTCATTCTACATTTTATTATAGACATCTCCAGGTGTGCTACCATGTCCAACCGTCTCTCAGAAGATGGACGTAAAGGTAAAACAAAGCATTGTCGGTCAGTTACATTATTGAAAATTATTTGGCATCTGGCAATTTCACTTTAGAATATTCTGTTTATATAAAGGTGGCCTGTCCTTTGTGCTCCGAGTTGTTTCCTGAGTATTTTGTTGAAGTACATGCCAGCACCATACACATTCTTTATTCATTTAATTTATTCTTGCATGGTGTTAAACATTGTTAGTCATAATTTTCACAAGGATTTCACTAATGAAGGCACGTCACCTTAAATCTTTGCTTACAGTACAGAGCAAGAGACGTACACCATTCAATTGGACAACAACGAAAAACATGCTGGTGAAGAACTGAAAGGGCGAGAAAAACAGTCTAACAGGTACATCTAAACTTGCCTCTCCAGAAATGCGTATCACTGATTTGCTGGTTTCCATGAGGTCTTTATATATTCTATTTTTTCCTTCTAGTCTGTCCAAAGCCATCCACACGCTTGAGGGACGAGTTGACACTAGAGCAGTTTTCAACATTTCTGTCACGAGAGAGGACATGTTTACCAGGGGCATGGGGCAGTGGAGGCGTCAAAAGAAGTCTTCTCCAAAAAATCCACTTAGAGTGTCTTTCATTTGCGAATCAGGAATTGACAATGGGGCTCTCCGGAAAGAGTTCTTAACAGGTATGTTTTCCTCGTCATAAATAATGAAAATATACTATAGTGTGTGAGTGTTATCTGGTTTCATGCTATCTTCACGGTCAAACAGCTTCAGGGCTTTACACGATGTTGGCTGCACATTAGGGCTGCAACTAACGATTATTTTAATAATCGATTAATCTGTCGATTATTTTTTAGATTAATCGATGAATCAGATTTTTTCTTTTAAACGGAAAACAAAAAAGCATTAATTTCAAACCCTTTATTCAAAAACGGAACTGACAGTGAAAATTCACAGTGCAAAAAATAAGTGCACAAACAGATTGCTCCTTGAATATCCCTGAGCCTGATTTATACAAAATAAAGAAATATACAAATCAGAAAACTTAACAGGATTTGTTTCAACGTCAGAACTTGTTCTCTACTATACTACTCATAGACGCAGACGCACATGCTCACAAACTCTCACGACTCACACTCACAGATTTTGGAAAAACAGTGGAACTTGGGACAGACAAGAAAGTGTTTTCATCTTCTGTCTATCTGATTCAAATCACAGTCTGCTAATTCAGTGGTAAGAATTTAATTGTTGTTTTTCATTTATATACAACTTTTTTTTTTTATACTTCTCCGCGACTTATTGAGAGTTGCGCTATGCAACGAATCGATTATGAAATTCGTTGCCAACGTTTTTAATAATCGATTTAATCGATTTGTTGTTGCAGCCCTACTGCACATTATAATATAATGTGTGGATTAATAACATGAAAGATCTCAAATAAAGCATTCTCTTTCAATTATAGAAATGATGGCAGGTGTTGAAGCCAACTTATTTCAGGGAGGGAGTACAGGGAAAACCCCCAATTACTCAATCACTGAGTACCATAAGGAGAATTTCAAGTCTGTAGAATTGTATTCTGCAATGTGACAGTCATATGAGTATTTTGTTTATGTAATAATACACTACTCCTACAGGACTTAAAAACAGATTATTGCAGTGAGCATTACACAAGGTGGTCCTCCACCTAACTTTTTCCGGGAGTGGTGCTTTGGCTACATCTCCACTGGGGAGATTGACAAAGAGATGATTTCCAAAGATGATGTGACTGATCCAGAGCTCAGACAACTTATGGAAGAAGTTTTTGTTTCTCACTGCTCAGCTGCTCCTTTGTGTTTGATGTAGTTGGTTTTATGCAGTTTGGTTTACAGCTACCTAAGTAGTATGAATATTTATAAATTCTAAAGAAGCGATAAGTTTCCTATGACCTCATTAATGTTTTCCATCTCCAAAGGTTGAGATGGCTGAACCTGAAGCTCTGATTAACCTCCTTGACAGAATATTAGCATGTGGGTACAGTGATCCTATAACACAGGAGAGGAAGGAAGAAATCATAAAGTGTGTTCATTTTCTAAGTGATTCTTTTATTTAATTTTTTTCCAACAATATGTTTAATCATCTTTTTTTAGAATTTGAAATGACATACAACAAAACTCCCTCTCAGACACAAAATACAATGTTACCATATATAAAATGAAATATCCATAATGCACTTTGACACAAAGTAACAGAGACCAACCATCTCCTAACGAGCAGATTACTGACTGTAAAAATATTCATGAACGTCGTCCTCCTCTTGATCTTCTGTTAAGTCTGTGCTTTCTGCGAAAAGCATGAAAGGTCTCCAAATACTTTCAAACAAGTCCTTTTTTCCTTTTAGCAAGTACGTGATGCGTTCCAATGGAAGAGTAGCCAACATCTGCTTAACCCACTGTCCAATATTTGGTCTTCTTATGCTTTTCCAGTGCAGTGCAATCAACATTTTAGCTTGTAATAAACATATATCGATGAACAGCTTCTCACTTTTTGTATATCCTGTGTGCTTGGGATATAAGCCTGAAATTATAAAACAAGGTTCCAGAGGAAGGTCTTTAGAAATAATATCCTTCACAGTTTGCTTTATTGCACCCCAAAATGTCCTAATTTCTCCACATTCCCAAAAACAATGGAACAATGTTCCCTTTCCTTCTCCACACTTTGTGCATATGTCTGGGATATTTGGATTTTATTGGTTTAATTTAGCAGGAGTGACATAAAAACGCATCAGCCACTTGTATTGTAATAATCTCAACCTAGAATTTATAGTTTGCTTATGTGCTTTACTACAAGCCAATTCCCACTCATCTAGTGATAAATTTATTTGCAGATCTTTTTTCCAGGCTTCTAATTTTAAGATTGAATTATCTGGGGAGTGTGATAACAGTAGTTTATAAAGATGAGAAACTGCTCCCTTTTTAAAGCTATTTTCACTTATCATTTCTTCTAACTTAGATTTAGGTGGTTTCCATAAATTGCTTTGTTTTGTTCCTATATAATTTCTAAGTTGTAGATACTTGAAAAAATATTTCCTTTGAAAGTTGAATTTGTGACTAAGCATGTCAAATGACATCATGTTGTCTGAGTGTGTTGGGTATAGATCTTGAATTTTCTCCAATCCATTTAAAGCCCATTGCTTAAACACTGCATCGGCTCTCCCCGGGGAGAAGTTCCCATTTCCCCAAATTGGGGTTAGCCGTGATAAGATAACTGGTTCTTTAATATATCTTTTAACATTATTTTCGGAAGGCTCAAAGCGTTACTTTCCATTTCTATCCAATGGGGGGCGTCATTTTTGCTAAAATAGTACCCTATAGATCTAAGCTGAGCTGCCCAGTAGTACCATACTAAGTTGGGGCACATCAAGCCTCCTTCTTGGTAGGGCAAATAGAGTAAAGACAGTCTTATCCTAGCACATTTGTTTGACCATATAAAATCAAGAAGCAGTTTCTTAAATGTTTTAAACCAGACAGCAGGGGGTGGCAAGGGAATATTCTGAAAAACATACAACAGTTTTGGAAGTATATTCATTTTGTAAATATTAATTCGACCAATAAGAGACATGGGAAGAAGAATCCATCTGTTGACACTATCTCTAATTTCGTTAGTTATCGAGTCGTAATTATGCTGAACAATTAAATCTAAATTTGGAAGGATATGTATTCCTAAGTAAGTAAATTTAGAAACTGATTTGGTTTTTCTCTCTCTCCTTTATCTAGCAACAAGATAGATGATTTTAATCTGTTAATTACATATCCTGAAATGTGACCAAACTCCTCAATTAGTTTTAACAAAGCGGGAATAGATGAATTTAGTTGAGAAAGGAATACAATTATATCATCTGCATATAACGACAGTCTGTGTTCTACCTGACCAATTGTGATTCCGGTTATGTGTAAGTGTGACCGTACTGCTATAGCCAAGGGCTCCATTGCTAAAGGGAAGAGCAACGGAGATAACGGACACCCCTGCCGGCATCCCCACTTAACTAAAATTGGTTTAGACACGTTTTTATTTGTTAAAATCTCTGCAGTTGGATGTAAATATAATAACTGTATCCATTTTCGAATTTTTGGTCCAAATCCAAAGCGTCTCAACACGTCAAAAAGATAGGCCCACTCTACCCTGTCAAATGCTTTTTCGGCATCCAGGGAGAGGAGGGCCGTATCCCTAGTGTCGTCTAATGCTTGAATGACATTGAGAACCCTCCTAACATTGTGCAGGCCTTGCCGTTTTGATCCCTGTGGATGATCAATGGAAGGGATTCCTGTAAGCGAGTTGCTAATAATTTGCTGATTATCTTAAGATCTGAGTTAAGCAGGCTTATTGGCCTCATATTCTCACATTTATCCCTAGATTTTCCAGGCTTAGGTAATAAGATAATTAATGCACTGACCATTGAGTTAGGGACGTCCCCATCTATAAAGGCTTCCTGTAGCATTTCCAATATTGGCTTTACCAACTTTCCCTTAAACTTTTTATAAAAGTCGATTGGAAACCCATCAGGTCCAGCTTTTTTACCTGTGCTCATGTTGTCAATTACTTTGACTATTTCATCTTCACTAATGTCACTGTCTAATTGCTGGCCAAGGTCTTCTGCAATAGTTGGTATGTTTAACTTGTCTAAAAATATTTTTTGTGCGTTTAGATCTGTAAGGCCCTTTCTTCTAATTGTTGTCTTTTCTTGCACCATTCTTTAGATTTTGAGGAAGTATAAGAAATTATATAACCCCTTATACAGGCCTTAAAGGCATCCCATTTGACACGAGCAGAAGTTTGTGTTGTGTTTATACTAAAATATTCATCAATTTTATACCCAACATATCCTACAAAAGATTCATCCTTGAGCCATTTTTGGTGTAAGCACCATCTAGGAGGGTCTATCAATAAATCTTTATGAGTATATTTTATGTTACATGAAGCATGGTCTGATATTGTAATACTATCGTAGGAACATTCTCCCATATTAGGCAACAAGTCAGCCGAAATCAGAAAGTAATCTAAGCGAGAATATGTATTAAATGTTTTAGAGTGACAAGAGTATGTAATATCGGTTGGATTATAATTACGCCAAATATCTACCATCTGCAACTCCTTCATAAAGTTCTGGATGGTTTCTCTGCTTTTATGATGAGTCTGGTCAATTCCAGTGGATTGGTCTAGAGATGGATTTAAAACGCAGTTCCAATCTCCACCAATAATATTTTTTCCTGAGAGAGAAGCAATGGTTAGAAATAAATTTATAAAGAATCGATCATCATCTATATTAGGTCCATATACATTCACTAAATTGAAATTTTCATGTAAAATAGATCCTTGAATAATCAAGTATCTTCCAAATTTATCTTTTATAACATTTGTGACATGCAATGGTAGCGATTTATGAATTAGTGTAATTACACCTCGAGCTCTTGATGTAAATGAGGATGCATACAGCGATACCTGCCACGTCCTGCTTATTCTGATATTATCCTCCTCAAGAGTATGGGTTTCCTGCAGGAAAACTATTTTAGAGCCTAGATCTTTTATTTTATTCATAACCTGCTTGATCTTTTTAGGTTTACTTAAGCCCCTGCAATTCCAGGAAGTATATTTCATTTCTAATTTTTGTGTCATCTAAGCAAAACAAACAATAGCATTATTTTTGCACAATATAAATGCGTCTGAGAGTTAACACACAGTAGAACACTGGAACATAAACTAAAAGCTGCGGACAGCACGAACATCACAAAGACAAAACCCCCCTTCCCAGCTAACTGGGTAAACCCCTGAAATACACTACTTCCAACCGCTAACACCGTCAGATTCTTGAGATCTGAACGTTCTCCTGCTACTGTAATCAAATAATGTATCCTTATTGAACAGTACTTGCATTTACAACTTTAAAAATGCCTTATCAAAAATACCTACAATATGTGGTTGTTACGGCAGTGGCATTTCCTATAAACACAAGTCATTCGGTTTCTTCTATATCCGTTTGGATCTTCTGGACAAAGATCTTGGCCTCCGCTGTGGAAGTGAACTTGTGGACTTTCTCCTTGTATGTCAGCACCAATGTGGATGGGGAAAGAATACCATGCCGCACCCCCAGTTTACGCAGCTGGTCGCGAACAACATCGAACTGCTTCCGCTGCCTGTTCACCTCCGTAGCGACATCAGCAAACAGCTTCACACGTTGGTTCTTGTATAAGATATCCTTCTTTGTTTTGGCAGCTCTTAGTACGGTTTCTTTCTGCTTGTAGTTAAGAAATCTCATGATTACCGTTCTCTGCGAGGTATCGGTGTCTCTCCTTGGACCGACGCGGTGAGCCCTTTCCAGGACTAAAGGGTGACGCATTGGGTTTAACTCCAGCGCATCTAGCAACCAGCACTCCAAAAACCCGCACATGTCAGAGCCCTCACAATCTTCAAGGGAGACCCACCAGCCTGAGATTGTTCAAACGCGATCTTGTTTCCATATCGACCATTTTGTCCTCAAGATGTTTATTTCTTTTCTGTAAACTCTCGACCACCGCTTTCAAGTCGACTTGTTCGTCTTCCACATTAGACAGACGCACCTCTGCCTCGGCCATCCGCTCTGTACATTCTGACATATCTTTTCTTGTTTCTGCTATAGCTTTCAGTACGCCATCAAATCTTCCCGCAAACTCTGTTTTCAAACTGTGTATCTCTCCCAATATCTCATCTTTAGCCATATTTAGCAGCTGTTGGTCTTTGCCGGGTGGAATCATCGCATTGTCGTTCACAACACCTTCGTTAGATTCTTTGCTAACAACGTTAGCATCATTCGTAACGTTAGCTTCCTTGCTAGCTTGCTGCTCTATGCCATTTGATCCAGAGCTTGTTAATTTGGATTGCGTAGTTTATTTAGGCTTATCTCTGATCTTTTTTCCAGTGCCAGGCATTTCTGCGACCTTCTAGCTTGCGGCCATACCAGAAGTCGATTCTTTTATTTTATTTTTTCTGGTTCTTCCCTAATTTCAATTTTATATCTGCTCTGAATTATAATTTACTTAAGTAAAAGTAATATCACACTGTAAAATTAAAAAACATGAATGCAAGTATTGAGTATGAAGTAGAAATAGATGTGTAAAAACTCATTGTACAGTAAAATGTTCCCTGTCAGTCACTAGTCAAGTTTCCATCCACTTGTCAATCGAATTATCTGAAGTTCGGTAAAAAATCTCATGCGAATAAAGCTTGTGAAAGTGTGTTTCCATCAAACGGCTTTAAAGCAAATAAAAACCTGTGCGTAATGACGTCACATGCTGTTTTGCGATCAAATTGGTATATCGAATTGATTTGGGACATTTTAAGGTGTTTCCATTCATTGTCTCACCGAATTGCACAACATTCAAGCAAACATTTGCGAACTAAGTTTTGCTAGGCAAAATGGATCGCGCCATAATAATGTTTCCATCAGCGTTTATCGCATAAGCCGTATATCGATCAAGATAAAAT